>JARYHS010006257.1:0-21931 GCA_031002005.1 Vandiemenella viatica
ACAAATTACACCCACAGAAGAGGAGCTAGACCACTCGACTAGTCCGTTACACCGGCGTTCACCTTGATGACTGCGGAAACCGCCTAAAAACCGCAGTCAAGAAGGCGGATACGCGGGGCCCTGGGCTCATGCACGGCCCCGTTGTACCTCCCGGATTCTGTGTGCGGCGTCTCAGTGCAGCGAGCCACACTGGCGGGTACAATTCTGTCACATGAATAGTAGGTTCTAATTGAATGTGACTTCCTTGATTCTTTAATGCTTGTTGACGTATTAGTTATTAGAGCAGGGAGGGTATGAGGCGGAAGGAATGGAAAGGGATGCCACGACGGTATTTTGAAGATATCCGCATTCACCAGGAGTGATTTTGGGAAAATCATAGCCGCATCGAGGACCAAACCTGCATCCACCGAGTTCGAGCGTTAGCCGCTCACACACAATGTCGGTAATTCAGTGCCAGGTTAGTGTTATATTCGTTCTTATTATAGTTGAATATCACCAAAACACAATAGCTGATAAGGTGGAGTGAGTGGTACCACTGTTCTCCAGGTCTTTGAGGGTTGCCACAGAGAGTGTTGCTCTTCGCGCTTGGATCTTGGAAGATTCCGATACCACTTACGGTTTTCCTCAACGCAAGTAAGATACTTATATTAAGAAAGGTTGTTTTTTTTTTGCTAGATTTAACTGCAAACAATTAGATTTTTTTTTTTGCTTATGCCTTTACGCCTAGTCGACATCGGGTTGTTAGACGCGGGAAATGACGGGAGGCAAGGAACGGGAAAGAATTCGGCCATGGCGTTTTGAAGGAACCATCAAGGCATTCGCTGGGTGATTTTTTGGAAACGATGCAATCACTGTGTGGAATGCGCCGATACCAGCAATCGCTTTGCACAGATAGCTACTGTAGTGGATTTGCCGTTTTCAGTTTACCAATCAGTAAAAGGATAAGGAATATTTATTTGGATTTATTTCAGCTTTATTAAGTTTACGAGTTCCAGCCAAGGCGGGCTGAGCCGTTTCACACTCGACAGGCAGGAAACCGTCCTGTTATCAGAGTCAGATAGTAATATCAACTCTTCTTCAAGACTATGTTAGTTTTTTTTTTTATTTTTATATTTTTTTTTATTTTTTTTTTTATTTTTATATCCTGGTACATAATAGCCCAGCACCTAGTTTCTACTCTGGGCCCATATTTCCAATATATTACAAGAGGTACATAAGATAAAATTATAGTTTGCAGCTAATAGCTAAATATTGTTCAGGATGTAAAATCAGTTAGTAACGCATAAACTTATCAAATTTCACAAAAATTTGTTACATAATTAAATTAACAATGTGTAAGAATGTATATGATATGTGTTAGTGTTTTTTGATATATACATATATACTGTAAATTAGTAATTTGAATAACATACATTCACACACAATACTACTATATATAATTAAACAAAGAAACTTTCACATACACAAATCACTTATTTCACTGTTGTCCCACTGTTTCTCACTTTGTATATTTACGACACTTTTACACATTTACTCCCGGCACAGCCACTTCGGAGTAACTTACCTCCCTCAGGAGATGACTTCTGGAAGTAGAGGCGTCCTCCTTCGACCCATCGGGAGTTTCTTTATTCGGGCAATTATCACTGCTCGGTCGCTGGTCGCTGTCGGTTGAAACGGTTTCTAAGTGCCAAGAACCTTTCTTTGGCTGCTTGTGAGGCCAGATTGCAAGCTTCATCAAGATAGTACCACAATTCCTGGTCACGCAATATGTCAAAAATTCGCCTGCCCTGTAATATTTGCTGATATGGGGTTCTTTGTTCCGCTGTTGAAATACACTCCCATACAACATGTTCCGGAGTGCCCTCGCTTCCGCAGTCACAGCTACCATTGTCCACTACTCCTCTTCTTTGCAATTCACTGTTGTAAGGGCCATGACCTGTTATGTAATGTACCAGCCCAGGCGATGGGAGAAGATGCGACATTTTGAGCCTTTCACAGACACTTGGAAACATATCATATGTCCTTCTTCCTGTTGTGCTATCATTCCACCTTTGCTGCCATTCTTCCAATAACAATTTGTTTACTTCTGCAGCTGTTGTTGCTGGTGCTCCCGTGATTTTCTCTACCTGTTCCGGATTCCCTTTCCTGAGCCAGTATAATGCTCCCCGCTTGCGAACTTCCAAGTCCAGAGGCCACACCCCCAGTGCCACGGTAAGGGCATCAGTTGCTGTTGTTTTGTAAGCACCACTCAGCCTGATTAGAATACTTCGCTGTGTCCTCCTCAAAAGTTTGCTGGGTTTTACTTTTCTGAGGTGTTTCGCCCAGACGCTGGCTGCATACCCTACAATTGAAGTTAATATTGTATTGTGGTATATTCGAATAACAAGCGGTGAAAGTTGGAAACGCCTTTGTCCCATACTGATTAATTTATTCATGACTGAGGTGGCTCTCCCACATGCTTCCTCCATATGGGCCATAAAATTTAGACTTTCGTCTAATTTCACACCAAGGTATCGACTGAAGGGACTTCTTCTTATTGTAACTCCGTCTATTTTAATGGTTGGATTGCTCTGTAATCTGCCTTTCAGTAACATATAACAGGTTTTTTGAGGTGCTAATCTTAGTTTGACTTGTCTGCACCATCGACTGAGTTCACGCAGAACCTTTGCGCTTTTAGCCTCAATTTCGGCTCTGGTTTTACCCTCTATAATTAAGAATAGGTCATCTGCAAATGCAACAAGTCCCAGGAGTTCCGGCATTCTTTGCAGCCTTGCCATTCCCGGTTCAAGCCCAATGTTCCAAAATATCGGACCAAAAATGGATCCCTGTGGGCAACCCTTTGTTAGTTTTTTATCAATGGATACTCCAGGACACCTAAGTTTAACATATCTGTTCTTACAGTAATCTTTAAAGGTGTTATACAAGTTCTTTGGACAATTAAGTTCCTTAAGCCGTGCAAAAAGTGCAGGCCACCATAGATTATCAAATGCCCCAGATATATCGACAAGGACCCCTATCACGTAATTCTGATTTGAGTTCTGTATCAGATTCATTGTCCGGTTGATTGCATCTTCTGTAGATCTCCCCGCTCTGAATCCAATTGGTTTGGATTCATCCCTTCCTTCTCCCAATGTTCTTGTAACCTCTTGCACAGCACCTTTTCTTGTATTTTTCCCAGCACGTTTAGCAAGCAGATGGGTCGATATGATTTAGGTAATTTTGGATCCTTGTCATCTCCCTTCTTGATGATTAATATCTCACTCTGCTTCCAGATGTTTGGTACTCTTCCCTGATGCAGGCATGCATTATAGAGCTTACACAGAGTGGGGGCCACTGGCACTACCAGTTTCTTGTAATACTTCAGCTGAATACATCCGGACCCGGAGCTTTATTCCTGGACAAGGCATTTATTGCTTGTACTACCTCCAAGATGCTAATATCAGGAGTGTCGGTGGTACTTTGCCTATGGTGGTCAATTTCCAGACGGAGCGCTCTGTGCTCCCTCTCGTCATCTTCCATTTATCATCTGGAAGGAGTGTCCTGGAGTAACACTTCTGAATAGATTTCCAGCTCGTAGTCATGGTTCCATCTTGTTTCTGTACAGTAGACAGTGTAGTTGGGGGTTTTACCTTCCCTGCTGCAATTTTGTATGGGATACCCCAGGGGTCTGTACGCAAGTTTGTTTTCACAAATGTTCCCAGCTTTTTGTTTACTTAGTATTAACAGTTCTCGGAATTCACTCTTAATTTGTCTATATCTTTCCAGGAGCTGTCCTCTAACGTTGTAATGAGGCAACGTTGGTAATCTTTTCTTGCTTTGTGCATCCTTTGTCGTAGTCTTTGCAGTCTATCAGTCCAAGGTCTGTCGACTGTGCCAATGGTTCTCTTAAGAGGAATAGATCTTCTCATTGATATTTGGAGTGCCCTAGTAAGGTCCTTCTTGCGGCTCGATCTACATCATTATCATCTAATAGGATTTCTTGTTGTGTAAAACTTTCCCCTCAGCCTGTTTCCAGTCTGCCTGTCGGATGTTGTAATGCACCTTGGAAGTCTGCGCCTCCGATGTGTCAAATCGTTCCTCCCTCTGACCAATTCAAAAGTAATAACATTGTGATCACTGGTAGTTAAAAATTCTAAAACGTTCCAATTCCTCAATAAGTTCCCGCCTCGCAGATTGGTCAATGTTACATCAATATTTGACCTAGCTCCTGCTCGGTTGCTATATGTGTAGGGTTATGTGTAGATTTCTTACTTCTAGATTCAAGTTCACTATAGCTTCCACTAAAAGCTCGCCTCTCAAATTTGTCTCCCCGCTATGCCAGAGATCGGATCTAGCATTGGCGTCAGCCATTATCACTATTGATCTGTTGTCTAGGGCAGTGCACACTTCTCTTATCTTCCCAATGTATGGTTCAATGGGATCACTATATTGAAAATACATGTTGACGAGAATTACACTACCCCAGTCAGCAATGAGTTCCACACATGTCGTATGTTCATCACAGAACTGCAACTATCTTAGTTACAGTAACTTGTCTGGATAGCACTACTATTGCTGTCATAGGGTTTCTACCTGTTGAGATTATCTGTGACGATACCGGCATGTAAGGAATCTTCCCGAAGCATGAATGTGTCTCCTGAAGGCATATGACATCCCATTCATGTTCCTCTGACAGCTTCCTCACCTCCTGGCAAAACCAACTTGCTTCTCCTGGCGTTTAGTTGTGCAATTCGTAGCTTACAAGACATTTTGTGTTTTATGGATGTCTGGTGTGGATATTGCCACTGTGGCCACGGGAGTTTTGAATCGAAAACTATACGCCCATGAGTTTAATACGTACTGTTTATATATTTGATCGGGATCAAAAGTTTCATTCCTTCTTTCGAAGACTTTATGCACAAGAGAGAGAAGCTGAGAAGTCTCTGTAGGAAGATTGATAGATTTTAGATGTATACGATCAATCGCTTCTAGCTGAGGGAAGGTTACATATTTACCGGCCGGATGCGCCATTCGAGTTAGATGCCTCAGCGCCACATTGAGATTCGGAGCCTCCTCCAGTCGACCGAGTTTTAAATTAATTTCAAAATCACTGTATATTGTTTTAAGGGTTTATAGAACTGCGTCTGTCTTCTATGTTTCCAATCTTCAGCGGTTGTTCATCCAATTTTGGACTCGCTACAGGTCGCGAGTAATGTTCAAACCCAATTTGGTCTGTCTGTATTCCATCCCAGACCAATCCTTTTGACATAAGGGTTCCGGGGATGACTGGCGGAACTCGAAGAGATTTCGTTAATCTGTAATAAGTGGTCGTCCGTCTGCGTTCCAACATCTTGTTTCTTACGATTCTTCTCCATTTTAGTTTCTCTCTGAAGCAGGCAGCCCTTTTTGCATTTCTTTTTTGTCTTGAAGGGGGGTTTCCTTTCGTTTTTGTAGTCTGCTTCCCAATTACATCCTCAACTATTTTCCTAATTACATTAGCCAGTTGAGAGTATATGTCGTTTCCCATATCTATTCCTTGTAGTAAACTATCCATAATCAGTCCTGTTTACAGCTCGTTGTAGGAGTAATTGGTAGGTAGGACACTCTTTGCCCTTCTTGTTGCAGCTTTTTCCCCGTCTGTTACACGGTATGCATATTGAAGGTTGAGAACTTTTCTTGCACTGATCCCTTTGGTGGTTTTCTTCTCCACAGTGTGAACAAGAACTATTGTTCTTCTTACAATGCTTACTGACGTGTCCTAAATCCAAACATTTATTGCATTTTGGAACGACAACGTAGTCTTTCACTGCTATAGCAGAAAATTCTATGAAGACTTTCTTTTGCTGTAACAGAAGTTTCCTAACAGAAGGACTCACCTCCACAACCTGATGAACTGTTACTCTTTCCCTAGGTCCAGTCTTAAATTTTGGTTGAAAACCATCCATAAATTGTCCTTTCTCTATTTTATCCTCAAGGTTTTGCTGGTAGACAGCATCAGCAAGGTTGTCTACATGAATTGTTATTGGTATGTCATAAAAAATCATGAGTGGCCTTCGTTTTCTAGGGAGTTCGCATCGCATCTTATCAGCCAATTCCTTGTTATTTAGAATTTTTTGCGAATCCTCAGGAGATTCTGTTTCCACTATAATAGCATTATTAGTTGTGCGAATTCTGTTGATTCTAATTTTATCCCTCCCTGGTTTTATGATTTTGTAACTTGTTCAGCCACTTGCTTCGGGTTCTCCCCCCCTTTGGAAGTTTGGGATTCACACCAGTCGATCCTCCAGATTTCGCCATTGCAGCATAGCTGGGGACTATTTCTCCTCTATTTTGTTTGAGTTGCTCATTTTCTTTTTTGAGTGTTTCATTTTCCTTTCCTAGCTGAGACAACTGGCCCTCCAAGAAGGCGATGTTTATTGCCCAACAGGCTAGCTTATCTTTTATTTCTCTAACTCTAACTTCAGTGAGTTTTTGGCCACAAAAATCGTTTAGATTCTTGACTAGTTCCACATACTCGTTTCCAATTTTTTCACTACACTGGTTTAAAACCCTGTCAGAGTTTTCTTCTGGTGACCCCATGTTGGCGGCAGCAGAAAAGTTGTTTACTGTAGTGACTCACCGCAGCTGATCGCCGGCATCAGGTGTCCGGCGCGGCGTGTGCGCCGCGCGTAGCCGTTGACTCGGCAGAGCACCGCTGGCAGGTTGGAAGGCGCCGACTCAGCTCGACGACAGCGCTCGCGGCGAGGAACTGTTCGCACGTCAGCCACGTACCAATCAATCGATTGTAACTCGATAAAAAACTCAACGTTTCGAAAAGCTTTACGTCCCTTCGCGCACAGGTCTTAGAATACTTTCTTAAACTATGTGTTTTATACTAAACACTTAAAGATTCGTTTTTCCATAAGTATCGCGATCAAAAGCGAGAGCGACCCGACTGGCGACACGACGCGGCGGCCATCTTAACTCAACTGCCAGACTATGTTAGTGCTGATAGTCCTTCTCGTAGCATGGAAACTTTGTACGTTGTAAGTTTCATTTCAGCCAGCGCTTAGTGCGTGAGATTTCAAGTCCCCACTCTGTAGTCGCTGTAGCACAGCTATAAGCCTATTAAAAGACACTTCGCCGGAAGATGGAACTAGAGACAGGCTCCGAAACGTCGCCTTTTATGGACACGCTCTCCCGGTGGAAATTTTGAGAAGATTTTATTCATCAAGAGACCCTAAGGTAACCACGTGAATGCATTAGCTAATTATGAAAAGCCGCCCAAATGTCCATTTGTCTCAACAAACGACAGCTACACTAGTCACTTGTACGGGCAGTCGCTTCCACCTTCGTCTCGAAGAAACATCTGCCATACTAAGGTAACCGTCTGGTATCCCAATGCTCGTAGGCTAAGGAATTATAATAATGTCGCCAAGTCACTCATTACAAAGGATAGTTCTTGTATTAATGAGATGGTCGTAAAGGCCATATGTTTGTAGAACGAATGATAAGTTAAATGTCTTGTGCCATCAGTATTTTCACTTCTTGTGTGTTATATTCAATATTCGTGTGTTTCATCAAGTGTATAATAAACTACAGTTTTCCTGATAGGAATGTGTTTCTTTCATGAATACCCTGTCATTTAATTAAGAATTAAAGACGGAATTTAATTGTGAGACAATTGTACATTAAGCACAAGTTCTGCCATAAACTACACTAGCTAAGACGGAACAGTTGTTTAACCTTAACCTAGAATGCTTGTCCAAGTAGCAAGTTTTAGGTATATTACCTCGCGTCAAATAGTTAACCTTGACTTAAGATGCAAAGTTAAACCACTTGTTTCTCAACATAAAGACCGCATATGCCGGCTAAGACGAAGCTCGCAGCAGTTGGTTGAGGACGGACTCACACTATGTTGTATCCTTACCGTTCGGGATACGACACTACATGTGAATCAAGAGTGATCACCTCGGAGCCCCGTAGTTAGTTCTGGAGCGCATGCCCTAAGGATGTTTGTGTTATGCCGGCCTCGGTAGCGTAGGGGCTAGAGTGCTAGCTCCGCGTGCCGAAGGCCGCCGGTTCGAATCCGGCCGCGGGCATGGATGTTAAGTATTGTGTGTCTGTGTGAATGTCCTGTCCGTCCTGTGGCGTCCATACACTGAAAGCAATTAAATTACCTTGAGCTGGCTGTATGGCCTCCGTTGCCAAATGCCATTAAAAAAAAAAAAAAGGATGTTTGTGTTGACACTTGTCTGCGAAATTTGCGGTCTCTATGATAAGTGTATTTTTGTTTGTGAATTGTGTAATTTATGTGGAGTAGATTGGATACCATCCAAGCATTCGCCTAGTTCAGGGAGAGCGAACCTTTATTGGTAAACGTGCCATTTTTTCTAAAGATACATTGAATGAACCAATGACGTGCCATCAAACAATCATGACTTAGTGATTAATGGAAAAAGAAATAAAACTAAATAGCCTACTATCACCTTAAAACTTTATATTTGCAACCGAAGTATATATTTTTTATACTAAGCAATAATAACATAAAAAGTTATGTGTTTGTTTAATAGATGAAACTAGTGCGACAACTGTTGTTGCATATTGATGCCAAATAACTATTGGTTTCATTCTCTGTTACTTTTAGCAGAATGCCAGCTAAAGTGGAGTCATCTGTCACGGTTTCGATGCGAGTCTTTAAAGAAAAAATTTAAACGAATTGGGTTAAAGAAGTTTGGTCCGAACATTCCTTGAAAATGCTGGTGTAGTATAGGAGCCACATTTTGGTTACTAAGTACAGGAGTTGGAGAGGATACGAAGAAGGGGTGCTAGATTTATCCCTGGAAATTACCGCAGATCGTAATCTGTAAACGACAAGATAAAAAAAACTCGAATGGCATTCAATGGAAAACAGGAGAATGGTGAAGAGAATCATGGAAGTGCGTATTGGAAATATATTGGTGTTAAGGTACGTTTCCACTGAGGCAACTTCGGGCAACATGTGGCATGCGGCACTGACGCATGCGACAAGGAGAATTTCAACTGAAGCAACACAGTGCGACATGTAGCAAGCAACAATGACGCATACCACATGTTGGGCCATGTCGCCAGTCGAATGCGCCACTGAGCGACAAAAATATAGCGTGTCGCACGATGTTGCCTGCATCTAAGGGAGCGTGCATAAACCACGTAGCCCCATTTTGGCCTCCTGTGAACCCCCCTCCCCCCACGTAGACCTACGTGGCTTTTGCCTCTACCCCCCCCCCCCCCCCCCCCCCACGTAGCACGTAGCTTTTTTCCCTTTTGATTCCAGAGGGCATTTTGCACTGTTTTCTCTTGTCAGACTATTGTAAATTACATACGGAGATAATTAACTGAGGGAAATAAATATTCACATGCTGTTGGGAGTGCTATTCCTCATTTTAACTGTGAAAAATGTTATGAAAGGAAAGCTACGTGGCCTGGCTGGGAACCCCCCCTCCCCCCACGTAGCCTAGCGTAGCCTTCCAGCCAACCCCTCCCCCCCCTGGACCGAGCCACGTAGTTTGTGCACGGTCCCTAACTGGCGGTGGATAAGTGCGACAGAAAACCCTCGACATGGAGTGGAACATACAGGATTCAACCTTATTATTGAAGACTAACATACTCCATTGGAGATGTGGAACAACAGAAGTGTTTAATATAACAACAGAAATGTGAAAAGCAACAAATTACTAGCTAACAAGTACGAAATTAAAAATAAAATCAAGAATTTGAGGTCTGATTTTGAACGAGAACATAAAAGGACTACAACACCGATGAGCAGTTCATCTCCTAAATAGAAGTGATTTGCTAATAATCTCCTAACATATATACTAAAAACTTCACAATTTACATATTATTAATATGAGCTATATTTATAGCTTGTATACAAATTTTTTCCCAATTTAGATTCTAGAAAGTATAAATTAAATTTTTCTTGATTTGGCCATTCACTTTTGATAGTTGTGTGTGATAGTGAGAAATCAGGTAATACGAGAATGTAGAGTTTGTGTTTTGTTCCTTTGTATATCTTGCCAAGTTGATTTTCATTCTTTTGTCACGAAATACCTAGCGAATTCATCCCAGAGGTCTTTTTCATCTGATTTTAACCATACCTGTGCCATCTATTACGGTCCTCCATGGGCCTGGAATGACAGTTCCATCTTGAGTATCAATGTCTATTGGTCCATAAAGAATTATTGAATTATTGATTTTCTCAAAACAAAAAAAAAATAAAAAACAAAAATGCGTAGAACAACATACGCAGATGTGATACTTTCTGGTTTTCAACATTTATCATTGAAGTTTTTGGAAACACACAAAAAATTGATGCTAAAAATCAAAAAGTATTTTCCACCACTCTTCGTGTGCGTACTTGTTTGTAATTGTATATTCTGTTCTTAGAATATTTTTCTTGACGTCTGAATATCACTTAATAATGTGTGCCTGTAGGGGAAATGCGTCTTCTAAACGTAAGGAGATAACAATTTACTTTCAGGGAGAGGTTATAGAGTCAGTAATATGAGTTCATTTTTCATTAAAAATAGTAAAATAAAGTTGGCGAAACAATACTCCGAGTGTTTTTTTTATCTGCTTTATCTCTCTCAACAGCGAGGTCTTTAGAGATGGGAAAGGATGGGTGCAAGGAATGGGAAGGAATTCGGCCATGGCCTTTTTAAGGAAGCATCCCGGCATTTGCCTGGAGTGATTTGGGAAACCATGGAAAACCCAAATCTGGATGCCCGGACGGGGATTCGAACCGCCGTCCTCCCGAATGCGAGGCCAGAACGCGCTCGGTCAATATTCCGTGTGAAATCCTCATTTGACAACAAATATTGGCACACAAGAAACAACACTGCTTCAGATGACATGACGCACGCTGCTTGCAAACAGGCGCCGAATAGCTTGAAATGCTTTTGCCGCATGCTACAAGCAACGGCGACAAGTAGCAAGTGACAACTGGCAACAAATTCTTGGGCGACATTCGACATGCGACAAACTATGAAGACGCACGGCGACATGTAGCAACAAAATAACGCGTGCAGCATGCTACATGTCGCTCGTTATTGCTTCAGTGGAAACGCACCTTAATATGCGTGGGCAACTGCCCGACACAGTTTCTGTTTTCGTGCTGCCCTGCCCTGCTCGGCGCTGCCCCCAGTGCACCACGCAGCTCAATGTGTTCCCCGGGTAAGAGGCGATTAAGGAGATATAGTACTTCCAGTGTGTAGAGCTAGGGTAACATTCACACGGGTGGTGAAGCTACATCGCATCCCCAGTTTGGGAACCTATGCTCTAACTCCATTTGTCCAAAGTTAAAAAGTTTAAATTTTCCGCGCAGTGTTCCTTTAACTCCATAAGCCTAACGGTTAATGTGTAACCAAATTTTACACGAAATCCAAACCAAGGAGTTTCGTAGCGTGCTTCACTTTGTCAACGCAAAAGGTGAAAGTCATTTTAAGGTTCGTAAAATTTCATGCCCACCGCAACGCCAAGTAGATGCCTTAAAAACTGAGGCACCATAGCAATCGCTGTAGCATTAACTCCATTTAACGTATAATACCTACTGATACCTTGTGTTTCCTATGTTGTTGAGAGAAATGAAATGCTAGTAACTTTTTATAAAAGACCGAGTGCTAATTGTTGTTACTGATTGGAAGATAAAACTTTGATTCAGCCTGTTTACAACAAAGACATGACTTTCAGAATTTAAAAAAGAAGAATTTTCGACCTTGGTTAGCGAATATTGGTGACAGTCAGTAACTACCGCAACTCTCATTGTCAAAATAATAATTAAAAAAACCAAATACTAATAAAAATAAAATTATTAAAAATCTTAGTCCGATTCGTGAAACTGTGTAAACATGCAAAATGATCACAGAGCAACTATTTGTTGTAAGTTTTGTACGGAATGCTGCAGAAAGACTACATAAAAAGGAATACTGGAGTTGATGTCACCGAGCCAATGGTGGGCAGCCTGTGGTCAGTACAGCGGATTAAGCTGGCTTTGCAAACCACAGCACGTTGCTTCTCATTTGAACGCAGCATGCTGACTAAATCTCGTTGCCCGAACATGGGAGTTATTGTGCGGAAACTAACATCAAGCCGGGCGTCCGCATTGAGTAATACCACGTACTGGTACGTACAGTCCGCTATACATGGTTAGAATTATTTCCTATCTTCCTGATGAAAAGCAGTCACTATCACCAAGAACTAGTGTAATTACTGAAACCAGTTATAGGGGTAAAAATAATTTCTGAAGCTTATATGATGGGGGAGGAAAATGTTTGTGGAAGAGTCTAAAATGCAGAAGAAAAACTGAGAGATTATCTTATTGGCAACTCCTTCTACTCCATTTAAGAATTTGAACAAAATAATTAATTGTATTCAATATGACTTTTGCAAAATTCGGTTGTAAAAATTAATGTTTATTTTTATTCTCTTTATTTGTCTTTGTAACATATAACTATTTTTACTGTGGTTATGATTGTATGTATGTGTATTAACCATGACATGTTTCACATCCCAGAGGTCCATCCTCAGCAGGGACCCATGAAACAAGATTGATAAATAAAATAAAATAAAAAATAAGATACGCGATGGTGTACTTCCTTTTCAGACAACAGTATTAGCTATTTTTTAAAAAGAGATATCAAGTGCGGTGATGAATCGTACATAAATCAAAGATTAAAGTACTTAAGCACATGACTTGTCACTATCATCTCAAATGAATGGCAGTTTCATTGTATCATTTGCATGTGTCTACATAGCCGTAACAACATAGTTAGCGATTTATTTGCTTAATGAACTCTTGTCATTGTGCTTTTGTACTGTAATAGTTTCATGAATGCTGGGCATTTGCCTATAATCCGCGGTCTCCCTTCTATAAAATTCTACCAAAAACTTTTTTATTCGTTTGTCATTCATTTTTCACTGCACAGTTACACTTAATTTTCTTTTGCAGTTCCAATTTCCTCTCAGTCCTCCACTAGTCAAACTTTGCCTTCACTATGCTTTAACTTTACCCATATCTGCAGCTTGTAAAACCATTTCTGCTTCCCATTTCAATGTACCTACAAAGATGCACACTTTGTCTGATGGAGTGTATTCTAGCGGAAATGACTGTTACTTTCAAATTCCTATTTCTCGTAAATCAACTGACGAAATCTAACGATTTAGGTGTCAATTTGTAGAGGAACGATGTCAGCTTCTAACATAATTTGCGAAGGTCTCTCCGCTTCTACCCTTCGTTGCTGACATCGCGCGTCATCGTCTAAATTGACGACTTCAGTACGTGCCGAACATTCAACGAGGGAGTTTTCTGCATCTATAACGATGTTCTGGTGAGACAGAGATCGGTCATCGTAGCTATAATACGACAGAAAATTGGATTCTCATAAAAATAAACAGAAAAACTTACAGGCACTTGAACCAGAAAATTTCTCCATGTGGAAAAGGAACAACGCTTAAATCGCCAAAAATGTAAGAAAAGGCAAACAAAAACGTATGGAATAGGAAAATATAGACTTAGGCAGGCATTACACTGTAAAACAGCTTTTTCAAAGATTTTATCGTATTTATTTTACCAAAGATGTTTTATAATATCTTATCAGACCCATTGCACTACATAAAATTTTTCATCATAGTTGTCTGAAATGAATGAAGTAAACTTATATGCTTGTTCAGCAGCAGTACGTGCAGCTGTCACTATATGTGTTTTATTGAAGAAAAGGAACAGAAATAATCGTATTTGGGTTAGATCGTGGATTACAAGACCTGATATGAAAGGAAATCATCAAAGTTTAGTGAAAGAGCTGCAGTGTGAGGACGAGACATATAATAAAAATTACGGTCCAATAAATTATTACCGCAATATTTTCGAAAATTTCTGTATCACAATTATTACCCCATAACTTAACAATATATTCTATTGGGTGTCTATTTTTACGGTGTATGTGCAATGGAACGTACTCAATTGTTGGTGGCGCCTCTAACCCTTCTACAGTATGCCACCTGTATTGCTCAGCTATTATTCCAGTAACCTGTCAAGTACTAGCTTCTTAATCCATTAATTTTCTTTTTCACGTCATCGATAGCACAACCTTCTTTCATAGAACTAATTAACTTCGCAGTCCGCCTTTTTATTCCTCTAATCTATATATTTCTGATTGTACAACATTTTCTTCTTTTTATACTCAGAAATCAAGATTTTCATGGATTCAGCAGTCCTAACAGACTTGCGCCATTTTCTTTGTTGACTTTGAAATCTTTTATAAAATGTAATGCCAACGTATTACATTTTATTGAAGAAATTTTTATAAAATAGGTTCCATTACACTGTAAAATATTTTATAAAATATATATTATCAAAGCTCTTTTACAGTGTAATGCCGGCCTTAGACAAATAATTGGTGTCGAAAAATTTGGCTGAAAAATTAATGGGAAATTGAAGAAAAATCTAACGGTTCTGCAAATGACAAACCTTCTACACCATCGATGCAAAATAAACAGCGTTGCTGACTCAGCAGACTTAAACAAAATTTTAAAACAGTTTTTAAGAAAGAAATGGGAAGTTCCTGGTCCGTCATAGGAGCAACTTACTGCAAACGACGAACTAACTGCAAGGCGGAAAAGAAACAAGAGGAGTGTTGCTGCTGTAAATGTGGATAACTGTGAATGTTATACAGGTATCAATGCATAGCACAGCAATCACAAAATTCACAACGGGTGTGGCCTATGTACAGTCTAACACTAAAATTTTAACCAGTACTCTTAATTTGGGTTGTGAGCGGTCTGTTGCCTTAGTAGTTAAGGTGCCTGACTAGGGATAGAAAGGTCCTC
The DNA here is from genome assembly GCA_031002005.1 of Vandiemenella viatica. Lineage (NCBI taxonomy): Eukaryota > Metazoa > Arthropoda > Insecta > Orthoptera > Morabidae > Vandiemenella > Vandiemenella viatica. The sequence continues at coordinate 14,821 of JARYHS010006257.1, forward strand.
GGTTTGATTACTGTCTCGGCGGGGATTTTCATCGGCCTTTAACCCAACCTTCACCTCTGGCACAGCCTACTGTGTAATGTGAAGTACGCAGGTCCCCTGTAACCTGTAGGATTACCGGGTTAGGTTAAGGTGGCTACGACAGGGGCGGAATGCGCAGCCAATAGAAACCCTGTCACTAGGTTATTACTACCGCACGGAATTATTATTATTATAATGGTGATATATTTCATACACCTGTTGCAACTTAGTTTCTTACATTTATTCCACCAATTCTGAATTGCGGTCACGAGTTGACATTTCCATACCACTTCATGAACTCGTTTCAGTGTGGTTTATAGTACTCTAATAGTTTGATTTGAAACTTTATTCTATAAATAAATGTGTATTTCACTTTTACGGTTATTTTCTCCACAAAAATGTTAGACATCAGTCTTCATAAACAACACATTTTCTACACGTGCGAAAAAATGTAAGAAATGTGTGAGTCATACTGAGCTATCAATAAAATAAACTAGCTGGTGCCCACGATTTCGTTCGTGTTTGTAAAGAATTTTGATTGACAGCTACCGACGTGTAACCACCATAGTGTGTGATGGAGACTAGAGGCTAATACAACACACAAACATCAGTGATATGCTCAGGGTATTTATGGCTGCAAAGTAAAATATGGGGACACACATGTCTTTGGTTAAAATAGGAAAATGCCCTACCTCGATCACTTTCAACCACCACCCACCACCTCCCACACCACCATAGCTACAGACATATAACCACCACAGTGCACGATGGAAGACTTGATGCTACTACCACAGACAAACACCAGTGGTTTGCGCTATATAGTTGTGGCAGCAAAGTGAAATATACGGACCTATATGCCTTTGGTCGGAATATGAAAATATCCTTGATCGAACATCTTCAACCACCATATCTCCCACACCCCAACAGTTACTCAAATTCGGCCAACGTGCACGATCGGTGAAAGAATGCTACTACCACACACAAACCACAGTGATCTGCGCTGGATACTTTTGACTAAAATGTGATACATAATGACACACACGTCTTTGGTTAAAATGCCAAAGTGTCCAAGAACGATCACTTTCAGCCACTATTTCCCCCACACCCCCATAACTACCCACATCTCACTACCATAGTGCATGATGGGAGACTCGATGCTACTACCACACACAAACACCAGTGGTATCCGCTGTGAAGACAGTAAAGTGAAATATACGGACAGATATGCCTTTGGTCGAAATACGAAAATATCCTTGATTTACCACTTTCCGCCACCATATTTCCCACACCCCCACAGTTACTGAGATTCGGCCAACGTTGTGTACGATCGGTAAATGTATGCTACTAATACGCACAAACACCAGTGCTCTGAGCTAGATAGTTTTGGCTAAAAAGTGAGGCATAGGGACATATACGTCTTTGGTCGAAATATGACAGTGCCCCAGGTAGACCACTATCAACCACCATATCTCCCACACCCCCATAACTACCGACATCTAGCTACCATAGTGCACGATGGGAGACTTCATTTTACTACCCCACACAAACACCAGTGATCTGCGCCATGTAGTTGAGGCAGTAATGTGAAATATATGGACACACATGTCTTTGGTTGAAATACGAAAATGTCCTTGATCAACAAATTTCAACCATTATATCTCCCATACTCACTCAACTACCGAAATTCGGCCAACATAGTGCACGATCGGTGAATGTACGCTACTACCACACACAAACACCAGTGATCCGCCCTGGATACTTTTGGCTAAAAAGTCGTACATAGGGACACAGACGTCTTTGTCCGAAATTCGAAATTTCCCCAGGTCGGCCACTTTCAACCACCATATCTCCAAGTACCCCACAGCTACCGACATAGAACTACCATAGTACACAATGGGAGACTCGTAGCTAATACCACACACAAACACCAATGGTCTGCCCTATGAAGTTGTGGCAGGAAAGAGAAGTATAGGGACAGACAAGTCTATGGTCGAAATATGAAAAAGGCCTGCATCGACCACCTTCAACCGCCATAACTCCCACACCCCCGCAGCTAACGGCATTAGGCCAACGTTGTGCACGATAGGAAACTCCATGCTACTAACACATACAAACACCAGTGATCGGTGCTAGGTAGTGGCGGCTGAAAAGTGAAATATAGGGAAACACACGTCTATTTATATATATATATATTTAACTTAGTCTACAACCCGAAGGTTGGTTAGATCCTCCCGAAGGAAGCTTTTTTTTTTTTTTTTTTTTTTTGTAACGGTTTAACGTCCCTTTTTAACAACGTGGTCTTTAGAGACGGGAAAGGATGGGGGCAAGGAATGGGAAGGAATTCGGCCATGGCCTTTTTGAAGGAAGCATCCCGGCATTCGCCTGGAGTGATTTGGGGAAACCATGGAAAACCCAAATCTGGATGCCCGGACGGGGATTCGAACCGCCGTCCTCCCGAATGCGAGGCCAGAACGCTATCCGTTACACCACCACGCTCGGTCCGAAGGAAGCGTAGTAAGCCATGGTGTCAGAGGTAGGACGGCCAGTTACTTTCCTCTGGGACCTACAGTTTAACGTGGAATCCGAACCACGGAGCGTCCTGGCATAGCTCATATGATCAAAATTTCTGCGCCTGCCGGGATTCGAACCCGGGATATAAATATACATATATACTAGCTGACCCGGCAATGCTTCACTATTGCTAGGCTTGAGTACACATACATTAAATGAATACATTTGAAAGTTTGTATTTAGTAAAAATTAGATATTTATTTATAGATTTTAATTAGTGTTTCACTCAGTTTCAAGTTTATTGCAACGGCCTTGGATATGCAATATTTTTGGTAATTCTAATCAGCATATTTTTTTAAAAAAATCTGAGTTCGTTTTGGAGATATATGTTAAACAGAGAAAAGTTGCAGGCGTAAATCTTATATCTTTAAACGAGCAATTCTTGTATATATATATATATTTCCGATCTTGGAAACGGCAGTGACGATTGGGATGAAATTTGATATTTAGATAACGTTTTGACTTTTAAGATTACCTAAATAGTTGTCTTCCCTACAAAAAAGCGAGTTTACAAAATACGAACAATTTTGTCACTCCTTATATCGAAAACGGCACTAGCGCCTTCTCGTAGACAATTCAGGTACCAGAAAGCCTACAAATAGAATTTCTTTGATTTCAAAGAATAATTAAACAAAAGTTCTTGTATACTGGCTGACCCGTGGAAATATTAGCACTGCAAGTTTGATTGTAAAACATTTAAAAGGAAGATAATTAAAAATTTGTTAATGGTTTTATCAGAGGTGATAACTTTACAGAAACTTCTTTGAAAATAATTTTACCGGTACCAGTTATAAAGTAAGCATCGTTTACTTTTTGACCGAAAAAATTGGTTGTTTTATTATCATTTTGAAATGCTGATCAGAAGATGTGAGATTACTGCGAGGTATGAACATAGTTTTATCGGAGTGAATAAATTTAGCACAGATGATGTTCTATTGACGTCACAACCTGATGATGAATTCTTATAGAACTCAACGAAACATATCGAAAATAAAGAATAGGCCTAAATGCTCTTGGTTTTCGAGTTTGACTTCTGATCCAGGCCGTATTTCAACCTAACAACAGTAGGAACAAAATAAAACATTGAAAGTACATTTCCACCATACAGACATAGTGGTTTTGGTGCATTTTTTTCTGGTCCAGGCCAGATCTAATCCTAACCTCTTCACTTTTGAGATATAATATCTCTAGAATAGAACTAAGCGAGATATAAAAAAAAATATTTTTTACTTTCAATTTTTCTCGTCGAGTTGCATAAAACATTTTAAAATAGATACTGATTTTTTGATCAGAAGATGTGAGATTACTGCGAGGTATGAACATAGTTTTATCGGAGTGAATAAATTTAGCACAGATGATGTTCTATTGACGTCACAACCTGATGATGAATTCTTATAGAACTCGACGAAACATATCGACATGAAACACCTATAGTACATTTCCATCGTATAGATATAGTGGTTTTGTTGAACAAACTTTTTCAGGTCCAGGCTGGATCTCACCCTAACCTCATCAATTTTGAAGATATAATATCTCGTGAATGAACTAAGCGAAATGCCAACAACAAAAAATTCTTTATTTTAATACTAGCTGGTACCCACGACTTCGTTCGTGATTGTAAAGAATTCATATTGACAGCTATAGACATCTAACCACCCTAGTGCACGATGGGAGACTCGATACTATTACCACACACAAGTACCAGTCTTCTGCGCTATGTAGTTCCGGCAGCAAGGTAAAATTTACGGATACACACAAGTCTTTGGATGAAACACGAAAATATTCATGATCGACAAATTTCAAACATCATATCTCACACACTCCCACAGTTACCGAATTTCGGCCAACGTTGTGATCGATGGGAGACTCTGTGTTACTACCACACAAAAACGCCAGTGATCTGCGATTGATAGTTTTCACTTAAAAGTGATACACCGTAACACATGCGTCTTGGCAGAAATATGAAATTGCCGCAGGTCGACCATTTTCATCCCCCATATCTTCCACACCCCCATAGCTACAGACATCTAACAACCATAGTACACGACAACAGACACGATTCTACTACCACACATAAACACCAAAGCTCTATGCTATGTAGTCGTGGTAGAAAAGTGATATCTGCGGAGACACATGCCTTTCGTCGAAATACGAAAATATCCTTGGTCGGCCACTTACAACCACAATATCTACCACAGAACCACAGTTTCTGAAATTCGGCCGCTGTTGTGATCGAAAGGTGACTCTGTGCTACTACTACACACAAACGCCAGTTATCTGTTATCTATAGTTTTCGCTGAAAAGTTATACACCATGACACTTTTGTCTTTGGCAGAAGTATGAAACTGCCACAGGTCGACCATTTTAAACCCCCATTTCTCCCACACCCCCATAGTTACCAACATCTAACAACCATAGTGCACTGCATGAGATAAGATTCTACTACCAAACACAAACAAGAATGCTCTATGCTATGTAGTTGTGGCAACAAAGTGACATATGCGGAGACAGTCGAAATGCGAAAATATCCTTGGTCGGCCACTTAAAACCACCATATCTTCCACAGTACCACAGTTTCTGAAATTCGGCCGCTGTTGTGATCGAAAGGTGAATCTGTGCTACTACTACACACAAACGCCAGTTATCTGTGATCTATAGTTGTCGCTGAAAAGTGATACACCATGAGACTTTTGTCTTTGGCAGAAGTATGAAACTGCCACAGGTCGACCACTTTCAACCCTGATTTCTCCCACACCCCCATAGCTACCGACATCTAACAACCATAGTGCACTACATGAGATACGATTCTACTACCAAACACAAACATCAATGCTCTATGCTATGTAGTTGTGGCAGAAAAGTGACATATGCGGAGACAGTCGAAATGTGAAAATATCCTTGGTCGGCCACTTACAACCACCATATCTACCACAGTACCACAGTTTCTGAAATTCGGCCGCTGTTGTGATCGAAAGGTTACTCTGTGCTACTACTACACACAAACGCCAGTTATCTGTGATCTATAGTTGTCGCTGAAAAGTGATACACCATGAGACTTTTGTCTTTGGCAGAAGTATGAAACTGCCACAGGTCGACCACTTTCAACCCTGATTTCTCCCACACCCCCATAGCTACCGGCATCTAACAACCATAGTGCACTACATGAGATACGATTCTACTACCAAACACAAACATCAATGCTCTATGCTATGTAGTTGTGGCAGAAAAGTGACATATGCGGAGACAGTTCGAAATGCGAAAATATCCTTGGTCGGCCACTTACAACCACCATATCTTCCACAGTACCACAGTTTCTGAAATTCGGCCGCTGTTGTGATCGAAAGGTGACTCTGTGCTACTACTAACACAAACGCCAGTTATCTGTGATCTATAGTTTTCGCTGAAAAGTGATACACCATGACACTTTGTCTTTGGCAGAAGTATGAAACTGCCACAGGTCGACCATTTTCAACCCTGATTTCTCCACACCCCCATAGCTACCGTCATCTAACAACCATAGTTCACTACATGAGATACGATTCTACTACCAAACACAAACATCAATGCTCTATGCTATGTAGTTGTAGCAGAAAAGTGACATATGCGAAGACAGTCGAAATGCGAAAATATCCTTTGGTCGGCAACTTACAACCACCATATCTACCACAGTACCACAGTTTCTGAAATTCGGCCGCTGTTGTGATCGAAGGTGACTCTGTGCTACTACTACACACAAACGCCAGTTATCTGTGATCTATAGTTGTCGCTGAAAAGTGATACACCATGAGACTTTTGTCTTTGGCAGAAGTATGAAACTGCCACAGGTCGACCACTTTCAACCCTGATTTCTCCCACACCCCCATAGCTACCGACATCTAACAACCATAGTGCACTACATGAGATACGATTCTACTACCAAACACAAACACCAATGCTCTATGCTATGTAGTTGTGGCAGAAAAGTGACATATGCGGAGACAGTCGAAATACGAAAATATCCTGGTCGGCCACTTACAACCACCATATCTACCACAGTACCACAGTTTCTGAAATTCGGCCGCTGTTGTGATCGAAAGGTGACTCTGTGCTACTACTACACACAAACGCCAGTTATCTGTGATCTATAGTTTTCGCTGAAAAGTGATACACCATGACACTTTTGTCTTTGGCAGAAGTATGAAACTGCCACAGGTCGACCACTTTCAACCCATTTCTCCCACACCCCATAGCTACCGACATCTAACAACCATAGTGCACTACATGAGATACGATTCTACTACCAAACACAAACATCAATGCTCTATGCTATGTAGTTGTGGCAGAAAAGTGACATATGCGGAGACAGTCGAAATGCGAAAATATCCCTGGTCGGCCACTTACAACCACCATATCTTCCACAGTACCACAGTTTCTGAAATTCGGCCGCATTGTGATCGAAAGGTGACTCTGTGCTACTACTACACACAAACGCCAGTTATCTGTGATCTATAATTTTCGCTGAAAAGTGATACACCTGAGACTT
>JARYHS010006258.1:0-19875 GCA_031002005.1 Vandiemenella viatica
CACCCGTTCTACCCCAAAACAACCCCCCCTCTTCCCCCTAGCACCCCATAATTTAAAAAACACACAGATTTTATCCAATTTTGATGGAAATTGGCACAGATACATTTTAAAAAAAGCAGGAAAAAACTGTCTACATATGGTTTCAAGAATCCAACCCCTCTTCTCTTTTAGATCCCTTAAATTTTTGCGAATGTCTCTTATATAAAGCTAGAAATGTAACCCGATTTTGAAGGAACTTTGCTTATGTATACTGTAAGACAAACAGAAAAATAATGACTTTGCCAAAGTCTATCCGTCTCCCCTTTTCCCACCTCCCCTTTGAATTTCCAATGATTTTTTTTTTTATTGAAAATCACAATTTTTATAGGATTATAGTGAAACCTTTGTGAGTTGTCGAGTGCGCCTCGGAGAAGGTTCCTAACAAACAAAAATTCCGAATAACCGCCCCCTCCATCACTTTACAACCCTTAATTTAAACATACCCAGATTTAATCGTATTTAGACCAAAATTTGCACATGTGTACAGTAGAACCCTAATTATCCGAATCAATTGGGACCGGATCCCATTCGGATAATTCAAAATTCGGATAATTATACTTTTTCCGAAAAAGAGTCGATTTTAATTAATTACTGTATGTATGTTGAAAATGGGAGAAAAAAACTATATTTAAAGGAAAAGAGCTTTCAATTTATTGAATGGCAACACTTTTACATGTTAAGCGTAGTTACAAGTGTTGTATGTTAGTACAGTACATACCATACTGTAAATAAAAGTAATTGCTTGCTGAACATCTCTGTCAAAGTAAGCTGTTTGACTGTAGTCATCTGTTTTCTAGCAGCAAAGTCGCTCATCCGCTTGACAGTGAGTAGTTTCATGTGGTATGTAGGAAGAATCATTATTTTTTTGAATCGCAGTACGTTTCCGTTTTAATTAAAAAAGTGATTCGGATAATCAGCGATTTTGATAATCGGAGTTCGGATAATTGGAGTCCTACTGTACCTCAAAACGAATTGAAAAGTACTACCTACATATAGTTTCACCCCCTCATCCCCTTCATGTCTCCCTAATTTAGACAAACCCACATCTTTTATCCGATTTTGATGGAAATTTGCACATGTATACTATAAAATATACAGAAAAATACTGCCTAAATATGGTTTCCAAAAATACAACCCATCCTTTCCTTTACATCCCCTTAATCTTTGCCAGTGTAACTGGAATCACCAAAAACATTACATATCCAAGACCATTGCAATAAACTAGAAATTGAATGAAACAGTAATTATAATTTATACATAAATATCTAATTTTTACTAGATACAAACTTTCAAATGTACTCATTTAATCTATATGTGAACTCAAGTCTAGAAATAACATAGCATTTCCGGGGACCGATTATGGTGAAACTTTAGCGAGTTGTCTGGGATGGTTCCTAAGAAATAAAATTTCCAAAACACCACCCTCTCCTCCCAATAATACCCATAATTTTAAAAAACCTACAGATTTTATCCGATTTCTACGGAAATTTGCACATGTATACTGTAAAAAAACAGAAAAATACAGTCTACATTTGGTTTCCAAAAACGCATCTCCTTTCCCCCTTCCCACCCCTTAATTTCTACACAAACCCACACTTTTATATCAGATTTCGAAGGAATTTTGCACGCACATACCATTAAAAAAATAGAAAAATACTGTAGAAATTAGTTTTACAAAATCTAAACCCCTCTCACCCGTTCTACCCCAAAACCAACACCCCATCCCCCTAGCACCCCATAATTTAAAAAAACAAACAGATTTAATCCGATTTTGATGGAAATTGGCACAGATATACTTTAAAACAAACAGAAAAATACTGCCTACATTTGGTTTCCGAAAACGCATCCCCTTCCCCCCTTCCAACACATCCCCTCTCCCCTTTCCCATCCGCTTAATGAATGTACTTTTCTTTGTATCTTCTCTATGAGCTACTAAACCGTTCATCTAATTACGGAAAAACTTTGGTGATTTGTCAAGTGTGCATCAGGGAAGGTTCGTAAGAAATAAAATTTCCTAAAAACCACCTCCTCTTCCCCATAAACCCCATAATTTAAAAACCTACAGATTTTATCCGATTTTGATGGAAATTTGAACACATAAACTTTAAAACAAACAGAAAAATACTTTCTACATTTGGTTTCCAAAAACGCATCCCCTTTCCCCCTTCCCACCCCTTAACTTTTACACAAACCCACACTTTTTATCAGATTTCGAAAGAATTTTACACGCTCATACCATTAAAAAAGTAGAAAAATTCTGTAGACATTAGTTTTACTAAAACCCAACCCCTCTCACCCATTCTACCCCAAAACCACAACCTCCTCTCCATAGTACCCCATAATTTAAAATATACATAGTTTTTATCCGATTTTGATGGAAATTGGCACAGATATACCTTAAAACAAACATAAAAATACTGTCTTTGCCAAAGTCCATCCTTCTCCCCTTTTACCATCTCCCCTCTGAATTTCCAATGATTTTTATTGAAACATGTTTTATTCGATTACTGTTAAACCTTTGAGAGTGGTCGTTTGCGTGTCGGAGAAGGTTCGTAAGAAATAAAAATTCAGAAATACCACCCCCTCCAGCACTTTACAACCTTAATTTAAACATACCCAGATTTAATCATATTTATACCAAAATTTGCACACGTATACTTTAAAACGAATTGAAAAGTACTGCCTGCATATAGTTTCACCCCCTCATCCCCATCACGTCTCCCTAATTTAGACAAACCCACATATTTTATCCGATTTTGATGGACATTTGCACATGTATACTATAACATATACTGCCTAAATATAGTTTCCAAAAATACAATCCCTCTTTCCCTTTACATCCCCTTAATCTTTGCCAGTGTAACTGGAATCACCAAAAACATTACATATCGAAGACCATTGCAATAAACTAGAAATTGAATGAAACAGTAATTATAATTTATACATAAATATCTAATTTTTACTAGATACAAACTTTCAAATGTACTCATTTAATCTATATGTGAACTCAAGTCTAGAAATAACATAGCATTTCCGGGGACCGATTATGGTGAAACTTTAGCGAGTTGTCTGGGATGGTTCCTAAGAAATAAAATTTCCAAAACACCACCCTCTCCTCCCAATAATACCCCATAATTTTAAAAAACCTACAGATTTTATCCGATTTCTACGGAAATTTGCACATGTATACTGTAAAAAAACAGAAAAATACAGTCTACATTTGGTTTCCAAAAACGCATCTCCTTTCCCCCTTCCCACCCCTTAATTTCTACACAAACCCACACTTTTTTATCAGATTTCGAAGGAATTTTGCACGCACATACCATTAAAAAAATAGAAAAATACTGTAGAAATTAGTTTTACAAAATCTAAACCCCTCTCACCCGTTCTACCCCAAAACCAACACCCCATCCCCCTAGCACCCCATAATTTAAAAAACAAACAGATTTAATCCGATTTTGATGGAAATTGGCACAGATATACTTTAAAACAAACAGAAAAATACTGCCTACATTTGGTTTCCAAAAACGCATCCCCTTCCCCCTTTCCCACCCCTTAACATTTACACAAACCTACACTTTTTATCAGATTTCGAAGAAATTTTGCACGCACATACCCTTAAAAAATAGAAAAATACTGCAGAAATTAGGTTTTCAAAATCTCAACCCCTCTCACCCGTTCTACCCCAAAACCACCCCCTCATCCCCCTAGCACCCTATAATTTAAAAAACACACAGATTTTTTCCGATTTTGATGGAAATTGGCACAGAAATACTTAAAAACAAACAGAAAAATTCTGTCTACATATGCTTTCAAAAAACACATCCCCTCTCCCCTTTCCATCCGCTTAATGAATGTACTTTTCTTTGTATCTTCTCTATGAGCTACTAAACCGTTCATCCAATTACGGAAAAAACTTTGGTGATTTGTCAAGTGTGCATCAGGGAAGGTTCGTAAGAAATAAAATTTCCTAAAAACCACCTCCTCTTCCCCATAAAACCCCATAATTTAAAAAACCTACAGATTTTATCCGATTTTGATGGACATTTGAACACATAAACTTTAAAACAAACAGAAAAATACTTTCTACATTTGGTTTCCAAAAACGCATCTCCTTTCCCCCTTCCCACCCCTTAATTTTTACACAAACCCTCACTTTTTTATCAGATTTCGAAGGAATTTTGCACGCACATACCATTAAAAAAATAGAAAAATACTGTAGAAATTAGTTTTACAAAATCTAAACCCCTCTCACCCGTTCTACCCCAAAACCAACACCCCATCCCCCTAGCACCCCATAATTTAAAAAACAAACAGATTTAATCCGATTTTGATGGAAATTGGCACAGATATACTTTAAAACAAACAGAGAAATACTGCCTACATTTGGTTTCCAAAAACGCATCCTCTTCCCCCCTTCCAACCCCTTAACATTTACACAAACCTACACTTTTTATCAGATTTCGAAGAAATTTTGCACGCACATACCCTTAAAAAATAGAAAAATACTGTAGAAATTAGTTTTTCAAAATCTCAACCCCTCTCATCCGTTCTACCCCAAAACCACCCCCTCATCCCCCTAGCACCCTATAATTTAAAAAACACACAGATTTTTTCCGATTTTGATGGAAATTGGCACAGATATACTTAAAAACAAACAGAAAAATTCTGTCTACATATGCTTTCAAAAAACACATCCCCTCTCCCCTTTCCCATCCGCTTAATGAATGTACTTTTCTTTGTATCTTCTCTATGAGCTACTAAAACCGTTCATCCAATTACGGAAAAACTTTGGTGATTTGTCAACTGTGCATCAGGGAAGGTTCGTAAGAAATAAAATTTCCTAAAAACCACCTCCTCTTCCCCATAAAACCCCATAATTTAATAACCTACAGATTTTATCCGATTTTGATGGAAATTTGAACACATAAACTTTAAAACAAACAGAAAAATACTTTCTACATTTGGTTTCCAAAAACGCATCCCCTTTCCCCCCTTCCCAACCCTTAACTTTTACACAAACCCACACTTTTTATCAGATTACGAAAGAATTTTACACGCACATACCATCAAAATAGTAGAAAAATTCTGTAGACATTAGTTTTACAAAAACCCAACCCCTCTCACCCATTCTACCCCAAAACCACAACCTCCTCTCCATAGTACCCCATAATTTAAAATATACATAGTTTTTATCCGATTTTGATGGAAATTGGCACAGATATACCTTAAAACAAACATAAAAATACTGTCTTTGCCAAAGTCCATCCTTCTCCCCTTTTACCATCTCCCCTCTGAATTTCCTAAGAAATAAAATTTCCAAAAAAACCACCTCTTCTTCCCCATAACACCCTATAACTTAGAAAATCTACAGATTTTAACCGATTTGTACGGAAATTTGAACACATATACTTTAAAATAAACAGAAAACCACTGCCTACATTTGGTTTCCATAAACGCATCCCTTTCCCCCTTCCCACACCTTAATTTTTACACAAACCCACACTTTTTATCAGATTTCGAAGGAGCTTTGCACGCATATACTATTAAAAAATAATGTAGACATTAGTTTCACAAAAATCCAATCCTCTTACCCTTTCTACCACAAATCCACGAAAATTGGCACACATATACTTTAAAACAAACAGAATATGCTGCCTACTTATGGTTTCCAAAAACACAACCCGTCTCCCCATTACCACCCCCATAATGAATGTACCTTCCTTTATACGTCCTCTATGCGCTACTAAACCGTTCATCCGATTATGGTGAAACTTTCGTGAGTTGTCAATAGTGCGTCCGAGATGGTTCCTGAGAAATAAAATTTCCAAACAACCACCACCTCTTTCCCATAACACCCTATGATTTAAAAAACCTATAGATTTTTTCCGATTTGTATGGAAATTTGCACACATATACTTTAAAATAAACAGAAAAACACTGCCTACTTTTGGTTTTCAAAAACGACCACCCTTCCCACCACTTAATTTTTACACAAACCCACACTTTTTATCAGATTTCGAAAGAACTTTGCACCCATATACCATTAAAAAAAATAGAGAAATACTGTAGACATTAGTTTCACAAAAACCCAATCATCTTACCCTTTCTACCCCAAACCCACCCCTTCTTCACCCTTTCACCCCATAATTTAAATAACCCACGGATTTTGTCCAATTTTGATGAAAATTGACACATATTTACTTTAAAACAAACAGAAAAATACTGCCAACATATGGTTTCCAAAAACTCAAACCCTCTTCCCCTTCCTACCCGCATAATGAATGTACCTTTCATTGTAAGTCCTCTATGCGCTACTAAACCGTTCATCCAATTACGGTGAATCTTTGGTGAGTAGTCGAGTGTGCGTCCGATATGGTTCCTAAGAAATAAAATTTAAAAAAAAACCACCCCCTCTTCCCCGTAACACCCTAATTAAAAAAAACCTACATATTTTTTTCGATTTTGATGGAAATTTGAACACATGTACTTTAAAACAAACAGAAAAGTACTGCCTACATTTGGTTTCAAAAAACGCATCATCTTTTCCCCTTCCAACCCATTAATTTTTACAGATTTTTAACAGATGTAGAAGGAACACTGCACGCATGTACTATTAAAAAAAAAATAGAAAAATACAGTAGACATTAGTTTTACAAAAACCCAATCCCTCTCATCCGTTCTACCCCAAAACCACCCCCTCTTCCCACTAACACCTCATCATTAAAAAAAACACACAGATTTTGATCGAAATTGGCACAGATATACTTTAAAACAAATAGAAAAATACTGTCTACATATGGTTTCCAAAAAATCCAACCTCTCTTCTCCTTTCCATCCCTTTAATTATTATGAACGTACCTTATATAATGCTATAACGTAACTCGATTTTGAAGGAACTTTGCATACGTATACTTTAAAACAAACAGAAAAATAATTTCTTTGCCAAAGTCGACCCCTATCCACTTTTATCACCTCCCCTCTGAATTTCCAATGATACTTATTGAAACCCACAATTTTATCCGATTATGGTGAAACCTTTGTGAGTTGTTGAGTGTGCGTCGGAGAAGGTTCCTAAGAAGTAAAAATTCAGAAAAACCACCCCCTCCAGCACTTTACAACCCATAATTTAAACACACACACACAGATTTAATCATATTTCGACCAAAATTGGCAACACATATACTTTAAAACAAATTGAAAAGTACTGCCTACATATTGTTTCTAAAAACTCACCCCCTCATTCCCCTAATTTAGACAAACCCACATATTTTATCCGATTTTGATGGAAATTTGAACTCAATATACTTTAAAACAAACAGAAAACTACAGCCTACATTTTATTTCCAAAAACGCATCCCCTTTCCCCCTTCCCACCCGTAATTTTTACACAAACCAACACATTTATCAGATTTCAAGGAATTACACACCACATTCTATTAAAAATATATAAAATATACTGTAGGCATTAGTTTTCAAAACACAAATCTCTCTCACCCGTTCTACCCCAAAACCACACCCTATATCCCCATAATTTAAAAAAACACACAAATTTTTTACGATTTTGAGTGGAGAAGATGTACTGTACCACGCGTGCCAATGATTTCATCAAAATGCCGTTCGAGTTATACGTTTGCAATTTCCGGTGCGACTCGCATTTGCCATGCCCATAAACAAGGCACAGGGACAATTATTACAAGTGTGTGGACTAAATTGGAAAATCCATGCTTCTCTCATGGAAAACTGTATGTGACTTGCTCACGCGTTGGGAAACAATCTGATTTATTCGTGTACACACCTGACGGAAAAACAAAAATAATGTGCATCATAACCACTTGAGTAAACATGTTATTAAACCAACAATTTTAGTCTTTTCACGGCACTGTATGTAAATATCTAATCTTTACTAAATACAAACGTTCAAATGTATTTATTTAATATACCGCAAGTCTAGCAATAGCGAAGCATTGCGGGTCAGCTAGTATTATATAAAAATCAATCTCTGTCTGTCTGTCTGTCTGTCTGTTTGTCCTCTATGCGCTCCTAAACCGTTCGTCCGATTATTATGAAACTTTGGTGAGTTGTCGAGTGAGTGTCCGGGGTGGTTCCTAAGAAATAAATTTCCAAAAAACTACCCCTCTTCCCATAACACCCCATAATTTTAAAAACTTTCAGATTTTATCCGATTTTGATGGAAATGTGAACACATATACTTTAAAACAAACAGAAAAATACTGCCTACATTTGGTTTCCAAAAATGCATCCTCTTCCCACCCCTTAACTTTTACACAAACCCACACTTTTTATCAGATTTCGAAAGAATTTTGCACGCACACACCATTAAAAAATAGAAAAATACTGTAGAAATTAGTTTTACAAAATCTCAACCCCTCTCACCGTTCTACCTCAAACCCCCCCTCCCCCCAACCCCCTAGCACCCCATAATTTAAAAAACACACAGATTTTATCCGATTTTGATGGAAATTGGCACAGATATACTTTAAAACAAACAGAGAAATACTGTCTACATATGGTTTCAAAAACCACATCCCCTCTCCCCTTTCCCATCCCCTTAATGAATTTACTTTCCTTTGTATCTTCTCTATGAGCTACTAAACCGTTCATCCAATTACGGTAAAACTTTGGTGATTTGTCAAGTGTGCGTCCGGGATGGTTCCTAAGAAATAAAATTTCCTAAAAACCACCTCCTCTTCCCCATAACACCCCATAATTTTAAAAACCTACAGATTTTATCCGATTTTGATGGAAATTTGAACACATAAACTTTAAAAAAAAAAACAGAAAAATACTTTCTACATTTGGTTTCCAAAAACACATCCCCTTTACCACCCCTTAACTTTTACACAAACCAACACTTTTTATCAGATTTCGAAAGAATTTTACACGCACATAGCATTAAAAAAATAGAAAAATTCTGTAGAAATTAGTTTTACAAATCTCAACCCTCTCACCCGTTCTACCCCAAAACCACCACCTCCCCCCTAGCACCCCATAATTTAAAATATACATGGATTTTATCCGATTTTGATGGAAATTGGCACAGATATACTTTAAAACAAACATAAAATAATGTCTTTGCCCAAGTCCACCCCTCTCCCCTTTTACCATCACCCTATGAATTTCCAATGATTTTTATTGAAACCCACAAATTTTATCCGATTACTGTTAACATTTGTGAGTTGTCGTTTGCGCGTCGGAGAAGGTTCGTAAGAAATAAAATTCAGAAATACCACCCCCTCCAGCACTTTAACCCTTAATTTAAACATACCCATATTTAATCATATTTATACTAAGATTTGCACACGTATACTTTAAAACGAATTGAAAAGTACTGCCTGCATATAGTTTCACCCCCTCATCCCCTTCATGTCTCCCTAATTTAGACAAACCCACATATTTCATCCGATTTTGATGGACATTTGCACTTGTATACTATAAAATATACTGCCTAAATATAGTTTCCGAAATACAACCCCTCTTTCCCTTTACATCCCCTTAATTTTTGCCAGTGTAACTGGAATCACCAAAAACATTGCATATCCAAGACCATTGCTATAAACTAGAAATTGAATGAAACAGTGATTACAATATTGCCGCATGAACGCCAGTGTACCGTCTGCCAGCATGGCGCAGCGGGTAGCGTCACGAATTGCGGTACCGAAGGTCGCCGGTTCAATCCCGCCCACTGACAAAAATTATTTAATTCTGTTTATTATTTCCAGAAGATTCTACATGTTTCCTAAGGTCACTTGTAACTTCTACACATTTCATTTGTTAACTACTCTTGTAATCTCTAGTACGTTCTATCTGTGTATAAATAGAAGAGCATTCTGCCCAAGAGGCAGTCAGTGCTGCGTGTATGTTTGAGTTCTCAATAAACCTGTTCTCAGTTTAAGTGCTGTGTTCATTGACAAGTAACCTTCGAATTCACACCTGCCCCGGTTCCAACGCGACATAGTTTGGTGGAGGCCGGGTACCCTGTGCAACAGCTGCATCGTCGTGGCTCCGATTAGGCAACGTAAAAGTCGCCGCCTACACGGACTGGAACCGGACTACAAAGGATATACTCAGTACGTCCTTCCGAAAGTCCGCGTCATTAGGAAACCCATGGCGGCAAGCCAGCTGCACATTCGACACCCATCGGTGTTCTCTGGAGACGCTGGACAGGATCCTAACAAATGGCTAAAAGGGTTCGACCGAGTCGCCAAGTACAACAGGTGGGATCATACCATGTGCTTGGCAAATGTTTATTTCTATCTGGACGGAACCGCCCAGCAGTGGTTCGAGAACAACGAAGAAAAACTGAATAACTGGGAAATGTTCCAGACGGAACTTAAGAAAACGTTTGGGGACCACCAGCGACAAATCCGCTCGGCGGAAGAACAACTGAAGAACCGGGCCCAACGACATGGGGAGCCGACGCAATCTTACATACAGGATGTTTTGGCCCTATGCAACGTAGTCAACCCGAATATGACTGAAGCCGACAAAATCACGCACCTAATGAAAGGTATTGCAGAAGACATGTACCAAGCTCTTCTGATAAAAGACGTCGCTACGACGGAAGAGTTCATCAAGTGGTGCCAGCGGATTGAGGAGATGCAACAAAGGAGGGTTGGGCGAAAGAAGTATGACAGACTTCCCAACGTAGTCCCTATGGCAGTTGTGGAAGACCAGCACGACTTTGCGTCTCTCATACGACAAATTGTGAGAGAAGAATTACAACAGTTCATGGCAGCTGGGACTCTTGAACCGAGTGAGCATCAGATCATGGCCATGGATGTAAGCCCAGTGGGTCATGAAGGAGCCGACGCGGCGGAAAAAGAGGTATTTCAGACAATAGCTCCTGTCTGCCGAGCCAATCGCACTCGACGTGAAGAATGGCCTCGCCCTGATATGACGTATGCTGCAGCTGCCAAACGGCAGCCTAGGAACCGGCCGACACGGCCACAACCAAATCCTCCGGCACCTATGACGTCCCGCAGACGAACGGACGTCTGGAGGACAGAAGACAACGCGCCAGTATGTTTCCACTGTGGGCGCCCTGGACATGTCATACGCTACTGCAGAGAGAGAAGACGAGTATTTGACGATTATTTTGCCGCAAGACGTCCGCCATCGAACAGTTCTACCCCAGGCAGCCACCCGCTGACGAGTTCGGTCGACCTACGGGAAGAAGCCCATCGCCGTACCCTAGACGAGGTCGATCCCCGACGCGCCGCTGCCGTTCATCGTCGCCGGACAGAGCTACCAGCCGCTCCCCTAGCCGCCGCACGCAGGAAAACTAAGCAAGGCGACCATCTACGGAGGTGAGGCCGCCGCAGATGAAAATCCTCCATGGATGACAGTCACTAAGATGTCGGGAAATCTCATCAACGTTATAATCGACGGCCAACCTGTCCGGGCGCTGGTTGATTCAGGAGCTTCTTTCTCCGTATTGTCGGACAATTATCGTCGCACACTAAAGAAGACAATGTTCCGTGATACGGGGGCAACTGTGCTAAAGGTCGCAAATGGAAAGTACGTCCAGCCAGCTGGAGCTTGTGTCGCGAGAATAACCATCAACAACAGGACCCAGCCAGTTGAATTTGTCATTTTAACAGAATGTAGTCATAATGTCATCCTTGGATGGGACTTCCTTAAGGCATCCCAAGCTGTCATTGACTGTGGAACGTCTGAGCTGCAAATTGAAGAAGTCGTTGCGACGGGTACACGTAACACAGAATCTTCTGGGAAGTTATTCGCCGTTGACAACGTGACAATCCCGCCGTTCGCAATGAGAAGAGTCCCAGTCAAAAACACGGACGACCGCAACCTTGAAGTGCTTGTCGATAGTAGAAAGTTTATTAGGCTCACGAAAGAAATCTACATACCAGCGGCTATCATAAGCATTATCGGTGGTCGAGGAGACATTTGGATCACCAACTGTCACGAGCAGTCACAAATTATCCCCAAGGGAATGTGCATAGGGACAGCTGAACCAGTCCAGGAGGGCGAGCTCAACGTCATTAACGAAGATCCATGCTCTGTTACTAGTACCGACAACACGCTGGAGGAAACAACTATGGAACTGCCAATAGGGTCCGGCCTGACCAAGGAACAACACCACCGGGTGTTAGCTATACTACGCCAATTCTCTGGTGTATTCACACCCCAGCAAAAAAAAGGTCAGACGAAACGGCCCACGATAAAGCATCGTATCAATACTGGGGATCATCCGCCCATTAGCCAGCGCTCGTACCGATTGTCACCAGTCGAAAGGCGAATAATTCGAGAGGAAGTGGAGAAGATGTTGCATAATGACATTATTCAACCTTCGGAGAGTCCTTGGTCATCTCCGGTGGTCCTCGTAAAGAAGAAGGATGGTACGTGGCGATTCTGTGTCGACTATCGGCGGCTGAACAAAATCACAAAGAAAGATCTTTCCAGGCACTTAAGGAGGCTCTAACTTCCGCACCAGTTCTAGCCTTATACGACGAGAATGCAGAAACTGAACTTCACACTGACGCCAGCGGTTATGGGATCGGTGCAGTGCTTGTGCAAATTCAGGAAGGTGCTGAGAAGGTGATAGCCTATGCATCAAGAGTACTCTCTAAGCCCGAGATAAAACTACTCTACAAACCGAGAAAGAATGCCTCGCAGTGTCTGGGCTATCAACAAGTTTCGTCCGTATTTATTCGGCAAACCTTTCACCGTCGTGACAGACCACCATTCTTTATGTTGGCTAACCAGCTTGAAGGATCCATCAGGTCGACTAGCAAGATGGGCACTTAGACTTCAAGAGTACGACGTCACGGTGGTATTCAAAAACGGACGCAAACACAAGGATGCCGACAGCCTTTCAAGGAATCCTTTAATAGAACACAACAGCATGAATGGAATTTCAGCCCTCGCGAATTAGGTGACGTTGCAGCTGAACAGAGGGAAGATTCAGAGTTATTAAGAACCATAGACGCCTTGGGAGAAAGGAGAACCGGCCAAAGGAGAGTTTCAATTGATAGATGGGACATTGTATAAGAACAACTACGATCCACTAGGCCCCAAGTGGCTTCTGGTCGTTCCAGCTCATCTCCAGCCAGCTATTCTCAAGTATTTCCACGACGCTCCAATATCCGGTCATCTGGGATTTGTGAAGACCCTGGACCGAATCCGACGCAGGTATTACTGGAAGGGTCTCTACCGATCTGTCAAGCATTATGTGAGTCACTGTAAAGAGTGCCAGCGACGGAAACATGTGCCGCAATTACCTCCAGGTCATCTAGTACCAATTCCGCCTGCAGCAGTTCCATTCCACCGAATTGGGATCGACCTTTTAGGGAGGTTCCCGAAGTCGACAGCCGGTAACCGATGGATAATAGTCTGCACGACTACCTCACGCGCTACGCTGTCACCAAACCTGTGCCGACTGCAGAAGCTCCAGAGGTTGCAAAATTTCTAGTAGAAGACATTATTTTGAAGCATGGAGCACCACGTGTGATGATATCGATCGTGGAAAGGTATTCCAGTCAAGACTAGTATCAGAGGTCATGTCAAGATGCGACGTTGTCCACAGGATGACAACTGCATACCACCCTCAGACAAACGGTCTCACAGAACGCTTCAACAAGACATTAGCCGATATGCTGTCGATGTATGTGGATGTTGAGCAGAAGGATTGGGATACAATACTGCCAGTGGTCACATTTGCTTATAATACAGCAAGGCAAGATACGACAGGCTTCACTCCGTTTTTTCTGCTCCATGGCCGTGAAGCTGAGACCACAATGGATACGCTGTTCCCATTCCAGCCGGACGACACTCAGGATGACTATATAAAACAGCTCATTACCAGGGTCGAAGAAGCAAGACAGCTGGCTCGCATACGAACACTGGCCACCCAGGAGAAGGACCGTCAGCGGTATGACGGCAAGCACCGACCTGTTGCGTACAACCCAGGAGATCTCGTATGGATTTTTACCCCTGTCGGAAGGTTGGGCTATCAGAAAAGTTACTGAAGCGGTACTTTGGTCCGTATCGTGTCATACGCCGCCGGTCAGACGTCACATACGAAGTCGAGGATTATGAGCCGTCTTCGAAACGACGAAAACGAAGGGACATTGTTCACGTCCTCCGCATGAAGCCTTACTACAATCCTGACGAGCAGCTAGGCACAACCAGCTTCTTGTTCAAGGACTCTGAGGACGGTTTGGATACTGAGGAAGTCGGACAGGAAGATAATAGTACAACCGGGAGGGGCCTCCAGAACTGCCATACAGAGGACCCACGACAAGATCAAGATCCAGGACACTTCAGCGTGCCCCAAAAGAAATCTAACAGCGGGACGCTGTTTTCCTCAGGAGAGGGAGCAATGCCGCATGAACGCCAGTGTACCGTCTGCCAGCATGGCGCAGCGGGTAGCGTCACGAATTGCGGTACCGAAGGTCGCCGGTTCAATCCGCCCACTGACAAAAATTATTTAATTTGTTTATTATTTCCAGAAGATTCTACATGTTCCTAAGGTCACTTGTAACTTCTACACATTTCATTTGTTAACTACTCTTGTAATCTTAGTACGTTCTATCTGTGTATAAATAGAAGAGCATTCTGCCCAAGAGGCAGTCAGTGCTGCGTGTATGTTTGAGTTCTCAATAAAACCTGTTCTCAGTTTAAGTGCTGTGTTCATTGACAAGTAACCTTCGAATTCACACCTGCCCCGTTGCAACGCGACATATATACGATGGAAAAAATTATGTTACCTATATAGATACATTTATGAATCATTATCTAAGACATTATATGATTCAGTAAGATTTAAAGCACATTTGTAAAATGTAAGTTCCTAAAATAAAACTATAATTATCAAATATATTGTTTTCTGAAAAAAAAAAAAATTTAGAAAAAAAAAAAACAAGGGTGCTAGGTTTTTTCATGTTTTTTTCTGAAAACTTTTTTTTTTCAATTTGCAAACACTATGCATGATTAAACATTTTCGTTCTTTGCTATATAGTATTCCTAGCGTATCATATGTTCAAGGTTTTGTGTTTCTGTCTAGTTAGAAGCTCCGTATTCATTCTAAACAGATGTCAGTTTTCTTGATAAAATAACATTACGGCAGTGCCGAGTAAGTGCTTTACATAAAAAATATCACTATGACCTGATTCTGTTCCGGTTCCTTAGTGATATCATCCAGATAGAACTTGATACTACACAATCCGAGGCTATTTACATTTCTCACAAATGTATAGCTACTGCGAAAGTAAAATTACGAGAGTGGCCTGAAAATATATATATTTTAGTATTTGTTAGTCATTTTGAGCTTCTTACGACAGTTTGTAGATATATTTACCACCATAACACGGACTAACACATTAGAGTGGAAGAATTAGCGGGGCAAATTTTCAGCATTATTATTTATTAATTTTTAGTTGCAACGGAGCTAACACTCCGGTGTCAATTCCCCCAGGCATCCATTTACCCTTTTTTATATACATAATTTTTAAATTTTCTTTTATAATTGGAATGTTAAATTTCTCCCCCATTTATTGTTATGATTTACAAATTTTAATTCTAAATTCCTTAAGTGTTTTAGGAAAATTATTCATCACTACACTTGGTAATTTGTTCCAATCCCTGACACCCTTACCAACAAAAGAAAATTTTCCCCACTCCCTTATGCGTAAGGGAGTGGGAATCAAAAATTAATTAATAATAATACTGCAAATTTATCCGCTGATTCTTCCACTCTAATGTGTTAGTCCCTGTTATGGTGGTAAATAAATTTACAAACAGTCGTAAGAAGGTCAAAATGACTAACAAATATATATATATTTTTTTTTCAGGCCACTCTCGTAAATTTATTTTCGCAGTAGCTATAACACTTGAGAGAAATGTAAATAGCAATTATTATGATTGGAATCGAAGAATTCCCTCATATATCCTCTTCAAAATATTATTAGTTATGTATAGCTACAAAACATTTGTTTCCCTGGTTCAGTAACTGTTGCATATGTACAATACAAACTCATAACGACAAAATAAAAATGGTCCATCACCCAACAGATTTTTCACGGATACAAGGGATCCATCTTCTACCTCCGCAGTCTGCAAGAGACTACACATGCAGGCATCGTACAGCAGATTTTAAACACGTGACTCGTGGTGCATAAAACTAATCAATGCAGAAATCATACCACAGAGTTAAAATGAAGTGTGTATAATTTCAACAAGTCCATGTTATACTCGTATAAGAAATATACAAGATGCAGGACAAATTCGAGAGCAAACAAGAACGAATATTCCTCAATAACAAGGTCTATGTGGCACATGACGTCAGTCGACTAAGTTCAGCTGCTGTGGCCTCCAGTACTGTTGATTCATTGGAAGCTAGAGTGCTGATCAATCACCCTCCTAACCTCTCCGCAGCTAGAAACATCTGAAAAATAAATCTTTGCCACAACAGATGAGCAAAAACCACTGACGAAACTTTTCATGGGCCCATTTGCACAACTTCCGACTTATTAGTTGCAGTGCACCACTGTTCGATATGTAGTTTTATTCTTCAAAACAAGGTACATTTAAAAGCTCAACGAGTACTCATGCTGTCAGGTCATTATCTAATTCATTCAACACCGAGCTTGGTGGATGAATGGTAACATTCGAGCACGCCATTCGGGAGAACCCGGGTTCGACTACCAGTCCGGTAGTTCAGATTTCGCTTTTCTATTGTTTCCCGAAATCACTCCAGACGAAAAAAGGCCTGCAGAAAGTCCATTCCGGATTTTGTTCCGTTCCTTGTTCATAGACCTTTCCTGGGACTAATTATCTCTCTGTCGACGATCTGTAAAGCTCCAATAAAAAAGTAAAGAAAACGTAATTAATTCGGTTAATGTATTTAATGCGCACTGGTTTATTTAAAAACTCGTTATATGATTTCAAAATGTACTTTACTGAACGAATACAATTATCAAAATCCAGTGATTTTCGTAACGATCGAATCATGGTTTATTCGTGTTGATATCAATGTTTAATGGTTTCCTAAATTTACTTATCCGTGGTTCGGATTCCACGTTAAACTGTAGGTCCCAGAGGAAAGGAACTGGCCGTCCTACCTCTGACACAATGGCTTAGTATGCCTCCTTCGGGAGGATCCAACCAACCTTCGGGTTGAGAACTAAGTTAAGTTTAAGTTTAAATTTACTTAAGTGATTTATTATTAACACCACACGCCCAATTCAATTTCAGTTCATTCGTAACAGTCCTATACCTGACGACCCTGCCTGCTGTCACGTAATCTCGCAGAGAAAAATATTGTAGTAATGATATTCAAAGAATAATAGATCATCAGTTAACAGTAGTTATAATACATTTCGTAATTTCACATGCCGATGGAATCCTGGGTAATGGCGATTGGCGACACGTACAAAACATTATCTGGTATGCAAGTAACAGGTTCTTACCACTTGCTTCCCATTTTAAAATGATACTAATCGTACGAATATTACTCTTAAGTACAACGTTTTAAGATAACCGTAGCTGTTCCAACGTAATCTCACGTCACACTAATTTTATTTGCGGTTTTTCTTTCAGCTGTCTTTCGTGAGCTACTTTATGTAAAATTCCAAAGATAATTGCACCTCATATGTTTATTATTTAAAAAATGGCAAGTAATTCATTGAGCTGTTCCCCTATTTGGCTGAAGAATTCAGGGATGTTAAAGCACCATCGACTTTAATTGCACTGTTAATTTTTATCACCAATTGCGGTGTTGCGGTAAACTAGACTTTTGCGTACGACCATTATCAGAAGTGGTTATAATGCGTATCATGTTTGTAGTGCCATTGATAGAATAACTAGACAGAAAAGCTATTCTTATTCACTGTCTAGTGATCCTTACAAATTTTCAACATAGTTTCTCTAATTACTTGGTTTATTTATTGCTTCTTTATTGCTATGACTATAGTACAGGGCGTTCGCCGGAAAACGCTACCCTCCCAGTCTGTTGCCGTCGGCAACTTGCTCGGTCAGTCGTGCCAGCAACTCCCGCCACACGGCACCGTGAATCACCGCACTGTTTAACACCTCCGCTGCCCCAACAGTGCATTGCAGTGACCTTACATTGTTAAGAACGGTTTCTTTGCATTGTAGATAGTTTGTGACTTCAGCCTCTTTTTAATCAGTGTTGTGAATAAACGTTTCTTTGCGGTTTGGCTGGTTTGGGGCTTCATACTCTTATTAATCTGTACCGTGTTTGAGTGTGTGTAAAATTATGGTACGTTACAGTTTGCAACAAAGAATATTTCTCTACGATACATATGTGAAGAAGAAGTCGTTTTTAAAAAGTGTCGCAGTAAATTTTCGTCGCGAATTCCTGGCGCTTTACTGCCAGCTAAATCAACAATTCTGCGTCTGGTTAAAAAAGTAAGAGAAAACGGGTTCATTTTTTTTAACCAAAAGAGACTGTCGGTCAACCGTATTTCACAGAGGAGAAAATTGACGATATCGCTTTTCGGACTGTAGAACCAGTCACCAAAAAATCATTAAGTCAGTTAGGGCAGCGTGTGTCTCGAAATATGTTCAGAAGATGTGAAATGTGCATTACACAAGAGGGTCAACACTTCCAGCATCTTTTATAAGGTAAGCTAATGAATTACGTCACATTTAAATGCTTAGCACACAAGTTTAAAAGTTTATGAAGCGTAATTATATGAAATAGTCCGCGGCCGACGGTCGAACAATGCCGGAAACTGAGCGCTCGCTCGCCGGGAGCAGTTTCTTCCTTGTAGCGTAACAGTGGGTTGCGTTTCCGGCGAACGCCCTGTATAAAACCACGAAATATCACGACTTATAAATTTCAAATAATTTAATTTTTTTACGTTCCCTGGGCTTTTTTTTTTTTTTTTAAATCGTATTCGTACATTCGGCATTCCTCGCTGTCATGACTACGAATATGAATGTTGGCCAACACCTGACACCGCTTATTTTCTAGCTAGTAGTCACCTTCAGTTAACAGCGGCTCAGGTCAGTCTGCAATATCCCCACTCCGCTACCGTTATCCCTACATTGCGAAGGGGAAATTACCACATTTGCTTGGACACAGCGGTCAGCTCGAAGAGGTAGGAAGTTGCGGGTGGTAACTTGAGGACAGGGCCCAGGTGAACCTGACCGTGAGTAAAGAGGTTATAGAACCAGCAGATTCCTAAAACAACCTTTTGGAAGGTCGTTGTTTTGAATCCATAACTCATTAAGGGAAATCTGCTTGTGGAGCTGCGCAGCATTCCAAAATGTTTCGTTTCCCGGTGGAATACCTGAATTGTAGTCTCTACTTCATAGCGGCGTCTTCAGGTAAGCGATTTGTTACTTCATGTACGATAACTTTCCGAACACATTTTATACAGAATGACTTCAGGCGTTTATCGTGTGACTCTTGTTTCTAGAACAAAACGGAGATTGAATGGTAAATGTATTACTGCCACATGGTTCCTGTGTATCCATAGAGTAAATATTGTACTACGGTTTTTGGTGCGTCAGTGTGGCACTTTGTAGGTAGCAAAAAGCTTTCAAATGACTATAATGCGGTCTCATAGGAGGGAGAAGGCGTGTTTAGCAAAACTCAGACCGGCTTCTTAGTGTATCACCATCCAGAAGACCTCGATACTACACAATCAGAGGCTGTATTTTAACCAAGTGCACTGTTGGAATATACTGAATTTTTTTTCTTAACAGTAACTTGACATGTTTCTATGTGTCAGTTTTCTTGTATAATAACGAAGAAGATCATCGTGTAAATAATTGTTCAAACTGCTTTGTAAACAGCGAATATAAATTTAAGCAAAAACA
>JARYHS010006260.1:0-21910 GCA_031002005.1 Vandiemenella viatica
ATAGAACAAATAATTGTTTCACTTTAGGATTATGTAATAAGTTTGTAAACTTAAATTTAACATACATTCGTCACTAATGAGGCTTCGATGAGAGGCGTTAAACCATAAAAAAAACAGTTGCATTGGTGTTATTTATTTACATTATTTAATTTTACATCATGGTTTTTTTTTTTTTTTTTTTTTTTTTTTTTTTTACGCCTCGTCGACAGCTAATGTCATTAGAGGCGGGACTGGGGACGAGGAATGGGAAGGATTTTTGCCATGACCTTTTTGAAGGAAGCATCCCGGCATTCGCCTGGAATGATTTGGGGAAACCATGTAAAAATCAAATCTGGATGCCCGCACGGTGATTCGAACCCGCGTCCTCTCGAATGTGAGGCCAGAACGTTAGCCGTTCACCCACCACGCCCGGGCTCTTTGTCAGTTACAAAGAGAAGTTAATTATTTTTGACATCATCTAAAAATACAGTTTACCTTTTATGCATCCAATTTACTGTAGGCTAACACGAAACTTTCTATTTATTTACCTGATTTAGATGTCATTTCAAATTTAGAACATGTTCAGTGTATTATAAATCTGGCTTTAAACCGAGCTTGGCGGGTGAGCGGTTAACGCTCTGCCCTCGCATTCTGTAGGACGCCCGTTCGAATCCACGTCCGGGCATCCAGATTTGGGTTTCCCATGGTTTTCCCCAAATCACTCCAGGCGAATGCCGGATGCTTCCTTCAAAAGGCCATGGCCAAATACCTTCATGTTCCTTTTCCCCAGTCCTTCGACGTAGAGGGGTCGTAAAGCGATAACAGAAAAAAATCTGTCTTTAAGTCTTTTAATGTTCTAAGTCTTTTAAATGTTTCTGATTAGGAAGCATGTCACTATTACCGACATTGAGACATTCTAGGTGGAGCGCAGGTGGTTCCTAGGAGTCGCTCTCCTAGGTCGTGGGGTTGTAGAAGGAGCCTCTGGCACTGACCGTTGGACGGCTACTGCACAAAGCCGGGCGCAGATCCGCCAGCTGCCACCAATTATCGGAGCTCGTTATGGGGATTACTGGGTACTACGCCGGGAAGGGGAACGGCCCTCGCCCACCGCCTTGTCTGCCCGTCCCGCCTCATTAGCGCCATCACACACACACAGCCAATAGCAGTGCGCCCAGACGGACAGTGATCAACGGAGTCTGCTCAGATTGTGAACTGCCTGCGTTACATGTGATGCGTTGAAGAGGACTGACGGAGTATATTCAGGGAGGGTAATTTCAGTGCGCCGGGCAGAGTTACGAAACTGGAGTAGCTATAGCCAGCAGTCTCCAAACATGCCCGATAAGTTGAAAGGAAAATTATATCAAAAGTGAATGCACACAAATCATCTATTACAACAAGATCATCAACCTCCATTCTGAAGAACCTTCACAACGCACCTTATTCTCAATTACTTTTAATGCGTTCTTACTAAGCGACTATTATTCAGAACTTAGACGCTAGTCCAAGTTGTTGCAAAGTGTAAATAGGTAATAACTACAGATACTTTCACATAAGATATCTCCCAAGTTTCAACACAAGCGAATTTTTTTCTTCATGTTGAAAAAAGCGTTTTACAAAGGATTCGAAGCCAAATTTAATGGTTAAACTACGAATACAAATAACAACAGATTTTTCTATTACATAAAAAATGACAAGGAAGTACTTAATGAAAAAACTATGATAGAAGAACAAAACTCCACTGGTTAAAGCAACGGAGATAACATTACTGTAGCCATCGTATAGCAAAACACAACGATCGAAATGGTTCCAATTAAGATTTTCGGTGAAGATCAGATTCTAATTTATCCATTGAAGAGTCTAATTAATAATGACAGTTAAGTTAAAAATAAGATGATTCTTACACGGCAGAAAATAAAATATGAATGATCTGAAATTACAAACTATCGTACTTAGTATCCACGAAATTAAAAAAAAAATTATAACGGCTGAACCTTTGGAAGCCATTCAAGTGAGGGAATGGTGGAGACAGACTTTCGCATTTCTTTCTATGATTTATAGAGTTTATATGGTTTTCGAAGTAGAAGCAACGTTGTATACGGAATGCTGCGAGTACGTTTCTGTGTTATGAATATGTCAGGTATCATGGTAAATCGGTTAGAATTTTTTAGTACGGTTTGGGAATCCCCGTTTAGAGACTACATGCTGTGAGATACACAACATCGCATTTTATGATTTTGACATGAATAAAGCTATTTTTTATTTAATAATTGTAATTGTGTATACTGTAACGTTCTGACCTCATTACCTGATTTAAAATTATAATTAATTTTATTATTTTATTTTATTATCATGAAAGGTAGAACTTGCGTGAATACTTTATACGAGAAATCACAAATGGTTTTATTTCAATTAATCACGTGACATATATAACAAATTAGTTAAAATAATCAGTTGTCCTTTTTGTGGGCGCCAGGGTATTTTATATAAAATACACAAAAATTAAACAGTAAACGAAGCCAACATTTTGACTTCACTTCTGAAAGAGATGTTTGCTCCGGGCTATGAGAGTTCTTATCTGCAGGGTCGTAGCTGGGCAATGCTATGAACTTGAAAGTCTAGCTAGCACAGTGTCCTTCATTGGCGATGTATAATTACCGAATGTACATGTCTGCCGCCACACATTGGATGACGGTCTTCTCTGCTATGGACCAGTGTAGCACAGTTCCTCAGATGTCGTCCTTTGCCTGAGCTCATCTGCTCAAACAAAATAGCGGGTGTCCGGATCCAGGCAGCAGCAACAGTCCCACTCACGAATAGACAGTCCAGAAATCACATCGTCCGAACGTGCTGGCCGGCCGGCATCGAATCTCTCTTCCCTCGTTCGTCGTGCCACATGCAAAACAGAAAAACTCTCGCCGATCACCCTGTTTGTCTACCTGGCAAGCACAAATCTCCCCTCCATTAGGCACTCACTATTCTCCCCTCGCTAATTCTAGGAACCGGCCTGCTGGCATTCCTCAGATCTGCCGCTCCACACTTGTACATTGCGCCCAAACGCCCACTAAAATATTCCACATTTTAAATAATAAACATATAGTTTATTAATGTAACTAGCGGTCACAAGACGCGTTCGTTACATATTCCCCCTGGTTCGGCAAATTTAAATAAAACTAGTTTATTTAAATTTTCACAATAAGAAATATACAAATTTTCCTTCCTCGTCCATTAATTTAGCAGTAATTATAAATCTGGTAACCTATTCTAACCTATTCCATCACAAGTTCCACCGACATGAATATTCAACCGAACATATGTCCCTTGGCTACTTTGTACATAGACTTTTCTTACTCCCATCCCTGATTGTGGGTAGATTTGTGCAAGCCTTAAATACATAATATAACCATTTCAAATGTAACCTTATAAGTAACAAATTATTGTAGTGATATAGATGTTCTAACACAATAACATTTTATATCAAATTGAAAATTTAACTTACACACCATTCTTAATAAATATAGCGCAATACATCATAAGTTGTGATCATCATAGATATTCAACACATAGGATAACACAATCTTAACATATAATGAATGAATAAAACTGGTAGAGAACATATCCTATCTGAATAATAATAATAAAAACTTTTAAGCAGTGACGTCATCATCTATGAAGTGCAGGGTTGTCCAAAGCAATGCAAGATTGTTCTAAATATTTTCTTACTATGTCACCGCGAAGCAAAGTATTTGTAATGGATTTCCGCCACCATACTTTGAATATACATAATGACAATTACATCCCCTTTTATCTCCATTCGTTACAGACCTCGCGTGATTTTTAAATTAACATGATCTCGATCAAGTGTACGCGGATGCCGTCCCAGTATACTTCCCGATTTCCCCAGACAACGTTATAAGTATATTTGCTCCATGGCATAAAAGAATTTTGTTCATGGAATGCTGATTCGCGTAATTCCTTATGAACAAAACAAAATAAAATATTTTCTACCTAGTACCTCGGAGATCCTTTTCCCTTGGCTACTTGGTGATTTGATATGCCACACAACATCTGTGAAGTTCCAGAAATTTATCTGTAAATGTACCCCAACGTATTGGAATCCTTCTGTCTGCCAGAAATCAACTCCCAAAATATTATCTAGGAAAGTTTTTATCCTTTTCCGGCACATAGATGCCCATCGTCACTATCAAGAGAAACAAGTTGCACCAAATGATCCTCGCGCGACTGTACCAAAACTTTGTGATCATCAGAATACTCTTTAAAGTTTCGTGAATTATGGGGTTAAAGTCATTGGTTCCATTAGTGAATAAGTAGCCGTTAACTGAGATTATCCTTTTCACCATGCATGGAATTTTGCAAAAGCTTCTTATTGGTGTATGATTGTGGACTGATGCGTAATAATACTCGTTGCCCTACAGTGAAGTTTGATTATGCTTTGGTCTTGCTATATCCGCATCATTTTCCTCATTCTTCATACCGCCATTTCGCCAGTATGTTAAATTAATAAGGAAAAACTGTGGAGAGCCCTCAGCATCCCCGGCGAAATCTCATTGTTTTAATTGGTCACCCTGCGATGTTTCACGTGCTGCACCAACTCTCAATTAATTTTCACTTTCATTCTGAATGTTATTGCCGGGATCGATGGTTAGAATAGCATTCACCTCCGGCGAACCCCCGCGTGTTTGCCCGTGACCATCCCGCTGACCATCAGTCTTCCAAGGTTTCTTATCGCCAGATTGGGCTTGCTTCCAATTTTTACCTCCCTTGAAACTTTGCCCGTTATTCTGATTATTTGGCCGGATGTATCCATGAGAATTAGAGCGATTGTCCTGCACATTTTCCGCGCACTGTTCACGGCTCGCTCGTTGTCCTATGGCATCTAGATTCCGCAGTGTTTCTAATAAATCAGTGATATTCTTTACATATACAGGCGAGATGTGTTCTTGAACCCCCGGGCTAAAATGTGAGCTTATTACATCAATGAACTCGGCGTCCGGCATCATTGTGTCAAAATAACGACTTTTTACGACTAACCGTTCCACATACCTTTCCATTGAATCACCAGGCTTAGGAACGTACTTTCCTTGGTAAAATCGCATCCTAGCTTGGTTTTCTGACCAGAAAGTACTCAAAAACAACTCCTTAAACTGTGCGTATGAGATGTCTGGAGAACACGCTACTTGTAACCATGAACGATCTTCTTCAAAAAATGACTGGCTAATGATTAAAAGTTTTGCCGACTCCGGAACAGCTTTAATTTGAAAGTATCTTTCAAGATCATCGAGGTAAGCTTTCGGGTTTATCCCCCCCTTGGAACCAAATCTAGGCAGCTTTAACTCGATATTTCCCGAAAATAGCTGAGCACAACTAGCTTGACATTGTTCATTGTTGCTAGCAGAATTATTCCTTTCGGTTAGTTTCCGTTCAATATTACGTAACTTTACCTCCGTTTCGGCAGCAAGATTACGATGTGAGGTCTCTAGATTCTTTTGACTTTCCTCCATTTGTCCAACAGAATTCTTAAGGTTTCCAACTTCGGATCTTATTTTACCTAAATTTTCTTCAACACCATCTTTTATTGAATGAGCAAACTCAGAAATCTGACCTAAATTTTCACTGTTTTCTGTGCGCATTTGTTCAATTGAACTTTTATTCGCTTCTACTTTACGGCAAATTTCATTGTTAGTCATCTCAAGTACATTGCAAGAAGACTTTAACTCCGTCTGGACTTTGCTTAAAAGAGTGATCTCAGAGCTAATTTCCTTTTTAAAATCATTTATTTCTCGGCCAATTTCTCCGCGAAAAGTAGCAAATTGCTCTTCAATTCTTTTGTGAGCCATTTCTTGTTTTCTTTCAAGACTCTCGATTTTACTAGACATTTGCACTGAGAGTTCAGACAATTTTTCATTGGATTCTTGAAATTGTGTTGTAAATTGAGCAGATAATTGTGAAAATTTCTCCATTAATAAAGCCGCTATATCGTTCATCTGGTGGTGCTGAGTCTGCAATGCAGGAATCACCGAGACGTTTTTCGCGTTCATGTTGGAGGTAGTCTGAAAATTATCCAAATTCTTCTGCCCTAATTCAGCGGGTGATTGAGTGGAATAAACTATTTCTGCAGGATTATTGTCTTCCCCGATATGATCCCTATTTGAATTAGTGGGTACTGGCTCCTGTGATAAATTTGACCCTTCCACGATTTCTTTCGACATGTTAATAATGGTACTGGATCTCAAGCGCATTACTTTAAAACTTCACGCTATTTTCAACTATTACGTTGACACGCAAAGAATATTCCAATACACAACAAAGAAAAGAAATAAGGATTGCAAAACACACCATCTGAAAGACTTTACACTAATCTGCAAATAAAATGCCTCAATAAAATCCGCGATTGCACAATAAAATCAAACCCAAAGAACATTCCACAACACATTCTATAATTTCAATGAAAAATTACAAGAAGAATTTTACTCATCAAATCCTTCGCGGAAAAATGGTTTAAATATGAAAGGATATCGTTCCCCCGGACATATGGCTCGAAATCCACACTAATATTTCGACAACTACTTGCAATTGCCATAAAGAAAGCATCACAACAATTATCAACGCCGTAATACAACAGAATTTGAGTGCGTTTGGACAAAACCCATTGCACATTCCCATGTCACACAAGATAATTATTATTTAACATACGCAATGCACACAAAATAAATTTATCTGATCTTATTGCAGAACCAACTTGCATCTAAGATCAACAAGTACAACATGAATTTATACATGCATTAACTACGCAAACAAATACAAACTACTTTCTATCTACAAAATAAGAAAGTTGCCAAGGACATAGTGCTGTCTTTCGTTCATAGCATAATTAATTTTTGCAATTACTAATCGAAAAGCCCCACGTTGGTCGCCATTGTAACGTTCTGACCTCATTACCTGATTTAAAATTATAATTAATTTTATTATTTTATTTTATTATCATGAAAGGTAGAACTTGCGTGAATACTTTATACGAGAAATCACAAATGGTTTTATTTCAATTAATCACGTGACATATATAACAAATTAGTTAAAAATAATCAGTTGTCCTTTTGTGGGCGCCAGGGTATTTTATATAAAATACACAAAAATTAAACAGTAAACGAAGCCAACATTTTGACTTCACTTCTGAAAGAGATGTTTGCTCCGGGCTATGAGAGTTCTTATCTGCAGGGTCGTAGCTGGGCAATGCTATGAACTTGAAAGTCTAGCTAGCACAGTGTCCTTCATTGGCGATGTATAATTACCGAATGTACATGTCTGCCGCCACACATTGGATGACGGTCTTCTCTGCTATGGACCAGTGTAGCACAGTTCCTCAGATGTCGTCCTTTGCCTGAGCTCATCTGCTCAAACAAAATAGCGGGTGTCCGGATCCAGGCAGCAGCAACAGTCCCACTCACGAATAGACAGTCCAGAAATCACATCGTCCGAACGTGCTGGCCGGCCGGCATCGAATCTCTCTTCCCTCGTTCGTCGTGCCACATGCAAAACAGAAAAACTCTCGCCGATCACCCTGTTTGTCTACCTGGCAAGCACAAATCTCCCCTCCATTAGGCACTCACTATTCTCCCCTCGCTAATTCTAGGAACCGGCCTGCTGGCATTCCTCAGATCTGCCGCTCCACACTTGTACATTGCGCCCAAACGCCCACTAAAATATTCCACATTTTAAATAATAAACATATAGTTTATTAATGTAACTAGCGGTCACAAGACGCGTTCGTTACAATACTAACTCTGTATTTTTAAGTTCCAAGTTCAAAGTACGTCAAGATGAATATAATGAGATCTCTGGAAAATAAAGAACAGTCGATATAGAATTGAAGAAAAGATTTGAAAGAAAGAGGACGGGTTGTTTTTAGAAAGAACATGTTTTAAGAGAAAAGATAAACGGAATGGCTCGATGGAGAAGCCACAAGAATCCTGGCAAGATTAAGAAGAAAATATTAACCTGAGGGCAGAAGGTTTAGGGTTTTGATAAACATAATGGAATGTGACTCTGGAAATGATAATTGTTTTGTTTAATGAAAAATGTAGGAATTATGAGATAAGTAGAAAGTGTTTTATATGATATTGAGATTGAAATATAGATACAGACAAAGGAGTTGATTTAATGTTTGTATGGTAAGGATTTGATTAATAATAATTCGATTTACAGCGTGAGTATCGAAATAAAACCAGCAACGGACAAAGAGGGAGTAAGGAAATCCTTACGTACTGGTCTGGTGCAGGAAATATAAGCAAAAAGTATTATTTTAAAGGTATCATAAGGTAACACTCACATGTGTTCTCTACAAAAATCAAGTATCGATACAGGGAACGTTACATTGTCCATAAGGAGATGAGGAAAATTGATTACACGAACCTCTGATTGTACGTCACCGTTCGCCTCTCACCATTCGGGAAACGACATAGACCACAGTTTTGTTTTATTTCCTTCGATTTTTAATGTAAGCTAAAGATTTTAATGCGCAATTCAAAATTTTATCCCCTAATTTTGTTATTACCAGCTGCATCCCATTACAAATCCATTTAATGACATGAAAAATGGAAATAAATATATCTGTTGTTCTTTATTTACTCATATCTGCTTTAATTTTCGAAACTGAAATTGCTGTTTTCCAACCAATTCTTGTAACTGAGCTTTTTCTATGATATTTTCATAAAAATATGCAATTTTAACTCGGCCAATCTTGCTCACAGATTACGGAATCCTAGTTTTTACTAATAATTCTACAGGTATATTCTATAGTTTGTTTAGAAATTTCATGGTAGGTTCAAAAATAGCGAAACGTTGATAGTCTCCTCTGTAAACATTCACAGGTTCGACATGATTATCAATTCGGACACTGGACCTTCTATTCCTTCCCTCAGCATGAATGGATGAATGGCATTCGCTATACTGGCGATGCCATTTCCTTAAATTTTTTACATACATTTCTACGTCCCATGTATTTCAAAATACTGTTGATGGATTTAGGATTCAATAACACCATTATCATTAAAGATTCACATACCATATTTCAAATCAAATTATTTATATCTGCAGTTATAATAGGTCACTGTAAAAGGTCAAAAGACCGCTGACAAAACAGTCGACAAATAGCTGTCGACATAGTAGGGACTACTTCCCAGGTACATATCATTTAGTGTTTAGTTTTCAAAATATCACCTTTCAGGTATATGACTTGTAATCAAATTTCAGACGTGGCTGATCTTTGGGAATGTTCTTTCGTTGACGAAAACAGTTAGATCTGTTTTCACTCAACAAGTAACAGTCATGTTTAATAACCCCATCATAAATCAGCTGGGTCAACACGATTGTCAGAACACCTGAGACACTTCATCAGCATATAGTTATTGCTTGGAGGCTAAATAAAATTTTTGTCTGGCTGATTTCACGTAAAGAACATCACAACGGTGTTAGTAATTGATTGTACCGCATACAGAAACTGATTTCGCTACACCCGAAGCGAGTGTTGTACTAAACAGCAAGCTGACAGAAACCTCTTTCCATTTTTTCAGTTTCGGTGAATGAGAAATGATATTGAGTTCAAAATGAGGAAGTATGTGAAATTATGGTTAATAAAAAATCCTTTAGAAGAGTCTCACAGAAAGATAAGCAGGATGGTGGACCACATCGTATTGGTTCATAACATACAGGGTGTTACAAAAAGGTACGGCCAAACTTTCAGGAAACATTCCTCACACACAAACAAAGAAAATATGTTATGTGGACATGTGTCCGGAAACGTTTACTTTCCATGTTAGAGCTCATTTTATTACTTCTCTTCAAATCACATTAAACATGGAATGGAAACACACAGCAACAGAACGTACCAGCGTGACTTCAAACACTTTGTTACAGGAAATGTTCAAAATGTCCTCCGCTAGCGAGGATACATGCATCCACCCTCCGTCGCATGGAATCCCTGATGCGCTGATGCAGCCCTGGAGAATGGCGTATTGTATCACAACCGTCCACAATACGAGCACGAAGAGTCTCTACATTTGGTACCGGGGTTGCGTAGACAAGGGCTTTCAAATGCCCCCATAAATGGTGGTGAATCGAGGAAGTACAGTACATACTAACGAAACTAAAATGAGCTCTAACATGGAAAGTAAGCATTTCCGGACACATGTCCACATAACATATTTTCTTTGTTTGTGTGTGAGGAATGTTTCCTGAAAGTTTGGCCGTACCTTTTTGTAACACCCTGTATAAGAGCATGATACGATGAAAAACCATCTCATGAGATGAAGAGACTACTATAAAAGACCTTTGAGAAAAGGGGAAAAACTTGCCATTATAATAGTCTGATTCTTGCAGTCACTGGCAAACACTAAAATATGGCAGTAATGCATTAATTTCAAATGTGTAAAGTAGTTATGTTCTTCTTTACATAAAGAAAAAAAAATAGAATTATCAAAAAATCGATGTACAGATTCAGAATAATTTATAGTTACAACAAGAAATTTAAGAACACAAATCTTATTCACCAAAAGAAAATCCTCCTTCAAGGAAAGTTACACTTTTTAATGGAAATATTTGTCACTAATGTAAGACCGTGAACGATTTTTGCGTATCTTACGAGTCTAGAATAGTTTTCGTTTGTAAGACCAAATGTTATAGCAGATTAATCTGATCTGACCAAATAAGAACTCGACATATGTTTAACTCTAAGGGCAAACTTTGAACAAAATCTCTGGAGCTTGAAGAACCTATTACATGTATTAAACACGGACAGAGACTATCGTGCTTTTGTAATTTATTCGAAAGTCGTGGTTGCTAGGTACAGTCGGGGACAGAATTCGAGAGACCCCTCGCCTTTCGATTATGCTTCGTTCTAGACACGAATACCGCATGGGACAGAATAACTGGTAGGTGGTACACTAAATTCATGATAAAATAGACCTCTCATACCCAGCACTTTACCCAAGACTAAAAAAATGAGCCCGCGCAGCAAGAAACTCGCAGACGCTCAGAGGGAAAGTTCGGAGTTCTGCAGTAAAAATAATCACGAATATCACCATTTTAGTGATAATCATTATTTAAATAACCAAATTGATTAATTATAGAGAGATGGTAACACTTTTTTCGTAATTTTGATAACCGTTGCGTATTTTTTTTTTCCTCGAATAAACAGTTAAATATTCGCTAGCAAACGCAATTATATGGCGAATACAGAAAAGAATCGCTAAATTACGCACGGAAAACCAATAAGAGAGTTTGAATGGACTTAGTTACACTTTCTAACGTTGCAGCGTTATAGAACTGTGCGGTGACAAATACAAATAAAGGTTAAGGGTAAGTAGAAAGAGCATTCACGAAAGAACTCTAATGGTAAACTAAGTCACGAAATATAAATAAACTATTCCCAGAAAATTAAATGGTGCGGAATATTAACACCTAAATTTTGTTTTCATCATACCATATTTAGAAGGTAAGCTAAACTTGAACGCAGTAGCAACAGTTTTAGTAGTAATAATAATCATTAAGAACAGTAAATAAATAAAAAAAATCCGTGAATTAGCGGTTCCACATTTTAAATCTGGAAGATGGAAGTAGTAAAACTATCATCTCTCTCTTTGTTTCTAACTAACACTGATACTTCTATAAAATTTTCTGTCAAGCTTTATTTCCTGCCGTCCAAGCCCGATGGGTTATAGGTAACACTGTTGCCTGGCATTCGGGAGGACGCGAATTCAAACCCCGTCGGGGATCCAGTTTCAGTATTCCATGATTTTCGTAAATCTCTCCAGTTGAACTCCAGAAAAGTTCCTTCAAAAAGCGGTGGCTGAAATTCTTACCCGATCCTAGTTTCCAATACTATTAGGATTCATATCACATTGCCGCCGAAGATATGACGAAGACAAAAAAAAAATAAAAAATTACGTGGTGGGTATGTGGTATCCGGCTTTAGGGAGGTCGTGGGTTCGAATACCCATCTAGCCATCCAGGTAAACGTTTTAGATGGTTTCCCCAAATTACTCCAGGCGAATGCCGGGATTGTTCCTTCAAAAGGCCATGGACGAATTCCTCCCCATTACTTGTCCCCAGTCCTTTCCTGCCTCTGATGACCTCGATTAGATGTAAAGCTAGAAGCAAAACATAATTGCTCAAATAAAAATAATTACATCTCTGTGGTGTGTTTTAGACCTTTTCCTTGTTGGATTTATCTTATTCAACGGCCGAACATTGTAGCGAAGGGACTAGAGTGCTATTTCCACATGTGGAGAGTCACTAGTTCGGAGTTGTTTTGGGGCTGGTCGACGTGGAAATCATTATAGAGAGAAAAGGACTTGGGGCATGTTTCGGGAAGGAATTCAGCCTTGGCCATACCAGAGAATCATCCCAACACTCACGGAGTGATTTCGATTAATCATGCAATACCGAAATACGGATGGATACACGAAGATTTCAACCCCTGTCCTTCCGGATGGGATGGCTTGGGCGTTACAGGGACTCTCGGTCACTGTTGCGATTCCGGCCAGAGGCATGGGTGTTAAAGTAGGTATTGTGGTATGTCTTGTATCGTCCTTCAATTGTATGAGCAAAAAGCATTTGGAAATACATCAGTTCACAGGATAAAGACACAAAACGGTTTAGCTGGATGAATGGCTATCGGGAGGAATGCCATTAAAAATTTAAAGACAATTTTATTGAACCAAAAGGCAATTGGCTGCCTTCAAAAATATCGCACAGGTCCACCTCATCTCACAAAAAAATATTCCTTATTTGGTGCCAACGAGTAACATGGCTGAGTTCTAAACACGTATTAGGATAAAAAATTTGGAAAGTAGGCGTACTATAGTGAATCTATTTAGTGCACGCGGGAGGGGTATTTAATTTCAGTTGAGTGTATAGGATTTAATCTCTTTAACATTATGCGTGTCAGCCGGCCTCGGTAGCGTAGGGGCTAGAGTGCTAGCTCCGCGTGCCGAAGGCCGCCGGTTCGAACCCGGCCTCGGGCATGGATGTTAAGTGTTGTGTGTCTGTGTGAATGTCCTGTCCGTCCTGTGGCGTCCATTCACTGAAAGCAATTAAATTACCTCTAGCTAGCTGTATGGCCTCCGTTGCCAAATGCCCAAAAAAAAAAAAAAAAAAACATTATACGTGGCTATTTCGTAAGAAGAAGATCTTCCTGCTGGCTCAGTTCAGACGCAAGGAGGAAGTAACCGTCCGACAAACGTTTCGAGGAAGTGTTTATTTACCATTGGCTCTGAGGAAGTGAAGAACACTTGTTCAGTAGAATTAGTTCTAATAAAATTTGTGAATATGACCATCCGTACACGAAATATGCCCATTTTCGAATTACGAGCACCTACAAATACAGTGACAGTCATTTGCCGAAAGTAACAGAAACAACTTCAAATAACATATTAAAGTTACTTCATCATAATTAGAAGACCGATGAAAATGTTGAAAAATAACATTGAACTATTATGTATAGGTCATTAAAAATTTCTGAAAATTACTTCTCGAGGATTTTAACTTCAGCATACCCTCATTGCGTCTTGTAATGTTCTACTTGCACTATTTGATTACAAAATTAATTTA
The DNA here is from genome assembly GCA_031002005.1 of Vandiemenella viatica. Classification (NCBI taxonomy): domain Eukaryota; kingdom Metazoa; phylum Arthropoda; class Insecta; order Orthoptera; family Morabidae; genus Vandiemenella; species Vandiemenella viatica. Next base: position 13,603 of record JARYHS010006260.1, read on the forward strand.
TCAATATTCCGTGATAATGGAGCTATTTAAAAGAAGAAGGAAAAAAAAAAACTGGAAGTGCACGTGTGCACGTTATTGAAAATTGACATGCTTCCATCTACTGATGTAAATATATTATGACCTTCCGTGTCTTTGACCATTTAACCTGCTGATTATTGTGTCAGCCTTTGTTGAGGCAATGTGGAACTCTATTGTGAAGTCAACACAAGACGAACACTACACTCATTCAAAAGCAACCTTATGCGCAGAAGAACTCGAATCAGTGACCTTTATTATTATTAATAAATTTCTCTCGGGCTTCCAGCCGTGTTAAGATGTTACATTTGTGGGACGTTTCGAAGGCGTCCAACTCTGCCTTCATTCTCAGCCAAATATCAATCATTAAGGCAGAGTTGGACGCCTTCCAAACGTCCCAAAAATGTAACATCTTAACACGGCTGGAAGCCCGAGAGAAATTTATTAATATACAACGCCGTGAAAGATTACGATCTTATTTTATTATTATTACTCCGCGATTGACTAAAAGTGTGTGGCGGAGGGTGTATTGCTCCTATCCGAAAGGGTAATGGTTTGGAAGGGATATACGGGATATGGCAGGAGGCCTTTACAATGTGATGACAGTGTTCTAGCACCTACACTGCTAGCGCCAGCTTAAGTATCTTGGTCGGGACTCTTGCGAAGGAATTTGTGAACGTGTCTGCGGTCGTGGTTTGCCAACACGGAAGACAATTCCGTAGGCCCACAGAACAAGGAAATTATCAGACATTTCAGGCATGAGATTTTCCTCATCCTCGTTCAACTAACTTGCTTATATTGCTACATGAGGCTCACACAGTTAACAGACGAAAGAATTATACAGGTTTAGAACCGTATATCCTCGAGGAACTTTCTGAACTTTTTAAAATTTGTTTCCAGCTTGACATCTCGACTTTGAGGTCATGGGAGACGGGAATATGGACTTTTTGGTGAACTATACCGACGTTCGCTTACAGTGATTTGGAAAAACTGCAGAAAATCCAAATCTGGATGGCCAGAAGCGGATTTGAACCCGCATCCTTTCGAATGCCAGGCCAGAACATTATCGCTCGTCCACTACGCTCAGATTTTTTAATTGACCGTAACATATAGATATATAGGAACAATAATTATAGACTGACTCGGCCATGAATCATTTTAATATATCTATTTTTTTGGCCTAGTAGTAGACGAAAAAATATTAGATCAACTAAAGATGCCAGATCTTAATCACTTCGTTTATCACGAACCCGGAAACAACTATAATACACCCTTTTATAACCACATATGTAACGTTTCAATTAGTTTTTCGAAGATAACATCATTTTACTTTTACTTCAGCGTATTCCAGTTTGAAAAGCAATCATCCTTTTCCTTCAGAATGCAGGCATAAGAATTTTTAAAAAAGCTCCACTGCATATGGAATTAGCCAACGTCACTAACTGTAAGAGTGACAGCAGTCTTTTTCCAAGACCATTCTTGCTTGTAGAAAATGCCATGGTGGCTCCCGAAGTGAGAAGAATTATTGCGCCGGTTAAAATTCCTGTCGGCTATCAAATTTCGTTTTTTTCCATTGTTTTCTCAAAATCTTTGCAGATTAATGCAAGGATGATTCCTCTGGAAGGCATTGATCAACTTGTTTCATGTTCTTTGTTCACAGTTCTCTCCTATATTTATTTACCTCGACAGTAACGAGGCGTTTAGCCCTAATTATTAAAAATGTTTAATGTATATAAAAGAAGAACTGATGTGCAGTTTTCAGACGTGAAATTTTAATTCCAAAATACTGTAAAATAGAAATTTCAAATATACACAAGTTATATATATATATTTCTGTATTGACAGGTATTTGACGCATATATTATCACAGCAATATCTGAAAACTTATTTCGGATATTTTTAAAAATATTATCTTTTCTTAGGCAGGATTAGGGGTAGTAAATGATTCTTGTTTAATTTTTCTGCAGCGCGTCACAGCGCCTAGTATTTAAAAGTTATTCACACATCGATACGAGATAATTCTTTGCAGTTATCATTTTGTAAACGAATCTAATCCAGCAGTATTCTTGTCAAACTTTTACAATTACAAAATTTTATTTTGATACTGCTTTGTCTAATGAAGGAAAATGTAGTTTTATCTCGATGGCAGATGATTCCGAAGTCACAATACAAGGAAATATGCATCGTTTCCTGCCAGAAGACTTCCTCATCGAATGTGCGAGTTATATTCAAACATTAGTATGCTTCAGTGTCAATCGCTACACCAGCCACATCTAGAAATTTGAGTGATATGAGAAGGAGGGTAATAATTACTTTGCATGAAGAGCTATATTCAAATGGTTTTATAACTAGAATTATGAATATAAACAAATAATTTTTTAAATTTTTAATTTAATTTAATTGCAATGGAGCACAGGCTCCGGTGGCAATTTACCTACACACCCTATTTCCCCCTATCTGCACCCACCTACATTTGCTCTCTACAAATTTTATCTTTAAATTCTTTCAAAGTTTTCGGTAAATTATTCATCATTTCTCTTGGTAACTCATTCCAATCCCTGACACCCTTACCTAAAAAGAGAATCTTCCCACACCCTTGTGCCTGAAATCGAGTGCCAGCTTGTGGTCATGGTCATCTTTTCCCTTCCATGCACTACTTTTAATACCTATTGCAATATCTTTCCATGCCTCATCGCCAGTATATGCCCTGTACACTCCCATGACCCTCCTCATCCTCCTCCTGTCTTGCAATAAATCCCATTCCAGCTCCTTTATCATATCCGTCACTGATTGCATTCTGCGATAATATCTTGGCATTACTTTTGATAACAAGCTTAACTGGGCAGGACACATTGGACAGGTGGTAGGAAAAGGTTTCAAAGTTCTTCACTTGTTGGAGGGAGTGATGAGGGGATGTACGAGAGAAGTAAAGGAATTGGGTTACAAAACTTTGGTCAGACCATTGCTCGAATATGGTAGTGTAGTATGGGACCCTCATTTTACGAATCAAATACAGGAGTAGGAGAGGGTGCAAAAAAGGGCTGCTAGATTTGTTTCTGGAAATATAAACAAATAAACCGTGGTATGCCGTATATTTGGTTATCGAAAGGAATGTCATTTAATTGAACAGTCCTACACAAATACTCCACGCAAAACAACTTCTGGCCAAGGATAGGCCTGGTCAGCACCTTCCTTTTTTTTTTATAGATCATTACAGTTTAAAGATACATTAAGGATTGATGTTTGCAATAGAATATTCGTCTACGAGGCGTCACAAATAATTCAGCGATGAGGTGAATTATTGTCATTTGTAAAGGTTGGGATTGCAGGATAGTCATCTGTGACCGACGTATTTTTGAAAATTGGGTGTCTGTTCCTATAACACGATGTTAACTTCTATAAGGGTGTGAATTACGTCTCCCATATCATGTCGCAGCAGGACAAATATTTCGTCCACCTGATGGTTTCTCGAGGAGCCAAGGACGCAGGAAACTGATCATCCAATCATAAACGTTGACATGAACCCAGTAGAAAGTGCATAGGCTGAAATGGTCTACATTCTAAGAAAGACGGAATATATGTCGACGACTTTCTAAAATCAATCATTTACGCGTAATTTGCCCTATGAATTATTGGAACTTTTAACACTGTGTGTTCTTTTGCTTCTTCCCAACAGTGAGCCACACAGATGTTGCACTATTCTGCCATCTCATTCCTGTATTTATCTTCTTATCCATTTCCAGTTTTACTTTACCTCCCCTCCCCCTCACAAAGCTTACTGGTCGGACTATAAATATTATTCCAAAAAAGAATATTTAACAATCAGTAGACGGATCACTCAAATTGCTAGATGTGGCTGGTGTAGCGATTGACACTGAAGCATACTAATGTTTGAATATAACTCGCACATTCGATGAGGAAGTCTTCTGGCAGGAAACGATGCATATTTCCTTGTATTGTGACTTCGGAATCATCTGCCATCGAGATAAAACTACATTTTCCTTCATTAGAGCCTAGACAAAGCAGTATCAAAATAAAATTTTGTAATTGTAAAAGTTTGACAAGAATACTGCTGGATTAGATTCGTTTACAAAATGATAACTGCAAAGAATTATCTCGTATCGATGTGTGAATAACTTTTAAATACTAGGCGCTGTGACGCGCTGCAGAAAAATTAAACAAGAATCATTTACTACCCCTAATCCTGCCTAAGAAAAGATAATATTTTTAAAAATATCCGAAATAAGTTTTCAGATATTGCTGTGATAATATATGCGTCAAATACCTGTCAATACAGAAATATATATATATATAACTTGTGTATATTTGAAATTTCTATTTTACAGTATTTTGGAATTAAAATTTCACGTCTGAAAACTGCACATCAGTTCTTCTTTTATAAACATTTTTAATAATTAGGGCTAAACGCCTCGTTACTGTCGAGGTAAATAAATATAGGAGAGAACTGTGAACAAAGAACATGAAACAAGTTGATCAATGCCTTCCAGAGGAATCATCCTGGCATTAATCTGCAAAGGTTTTGAGAAAACATGGAAAAAACGAAATTTGATAGCCGACAGGAATTTGAACCGGCGCAATAATCTTCTCACTTCGGGAGCCACCATGGCATTTTCTACAAGCAAGAATGGTCTTGGAAAAAGACTGCTGTCAGTCTTACAGTTAATGACGTTGGCTAATTCCATATGCAGTGGAGCCTTTTTAAAAAATTCTTATGCCTGCATTCTGAAGGAAAAGGATGATTGCTTTTCAAACTGGAATACGCTGGATATGTAAAAGTAAAATGATGTTATCTTCGAAAAACTAATTGAAACGTTACATATGTGGTTATAAAAGGGTGTATTATGGTTGTTTCCGGGTTCGTGATAAACGAGGTGATTAAGATCTGGCATCTTTAGTTGATCTAATATTTTTTCGTCTACTACTAGGCTGCAAAAATAGATATATTAAAATGATTCATGGCCGAGTCAGTCTATAATTATTGTTCCTATATATCTATATGTTACGGTCAATTAAAAAATCTGAGCGTAGTGGACGAGCGATAATGTTCTGGCCTGGCATTCGAGAGGATGCGGGTTCAAATCCGCTTCTGGCCATCCAGATTTGGATTTTCTACAGTTTTTCCAAATCACTGTAAGCGAACGTCGGTATAGTTCACCAAAAAGTCCATATTCCCGTCTCCCATGACCTCAAAGTCGAGATGTCAAGCTGGAAACAAATTTAAAAAAGTTCAGAAAGTTCCTCGAGGATATACGGTTCTAAACCTGTATAATTCTTTCGTCTGTTATCTGTGTGAGCCTCAGGTAGCAATATAAGCAAGTTAGTTGAACGAGGATGAGGAAAATCTCATGCCTGAAATGTCTGATAATTTCCTTGTTCTGTGGGCCTACGGAATTGTCTTCCGTGTTGGCAAACCACGACCGCAGACACATTCACAAATTCCTTCGCAAGAGTCCCGACCAAGATACTTAAGCTGGCGCTAGCAGTGTAGGGGCTAGAACACTGTCATCGCATTGTAAAGGCCTCCTGCCATATCCCGTATATCCCTTCCAAACCATTACCCTTTCGGATAGGAGCAATACACCCTCCACCACACACTTTTAGTGAATCGCGGAGTAATAATAATAAAGTAAGATCGTAATCTTTCACGGCGTTGTATATTAATAAATTTCTCTCGGGCTTCCAGCCGTGTTAAGATGTTACATTTTTGGGACGTTTCGAAGGCGTCCAACTCTGCCTTAATGATTGATATTTGGTTGAGAATGAAGGCAGAGTTGGACGCCTTCGAAACGTCCCACAAATGTAACATCTTAACACGGCTGGAAGCCCGAGAGAAATTTATTAATAATAATAAAGGTCACTGATTCGAGTTCTTCTGCGCATATGGTTGCTTTTGAATGAGTGTAGTGTTCGTCTTGTGTTGACTTCACAATAGAGTTCCACATTACCTCAACAAAGGCTGACACAATAGTCAGCAGGTTAAATGGTCAAAGGCACGGAAGGTCATAAAATATTTACATCAGCTAGATGGAGGCTATGTCAATTTTCAATAACGTGCACACGTGCACTTCAGTTTTTTTTTTTTTTCCTTCTTCTTTTAAATAGCTCCATTATCACGGAATATTGATTCAATTAATTTTGTAATCAAATAGTGCAAGTAGAAACATTACAAGACGCAATGAGGGTATGCTGAAGTTAAAATCCTCGAGAAGTAATTTTCAGAAATTTTTAATGACCTATACATATTAGTTCAATGTTATTTTTCAACATTTTCATCGGTCTTCTAATTATGATGAAGTAACTTTAATATGTTATTATGAAGTTGTTTCTGTTACTTTCGGCAAATGACTGTCACTGTATTTGTAGGTGCTCGTAATTCGAAAATGGGCATATTTCGTGTACGGATGGTCATATTCACAAATTTTATTAGAGCTAATTCTACTGAACAAGTGTTCTTCACTTCCTCAGAGCCACTGGTAAATAAACACTTCCTCGAAATGTTTGTCGGACGGTTACCTTCCTCCTTGGCGTCTGAAACTGATGCCAGCAGGAAGATCTTCTTCTTACGAAATACCAAGCATTAATGTTTTTTTTTTTGGCATTTGGCAACGGAGGCCATACAGCTAGCTAGAGGTAATTTAATTGCTTTCAGTGAATGGACGCCACAGGACGGACAGGACATTCACACAGACACACAACACTTAACATCCATGCCCGAGGCCGGGTTCGAACCGGCGGCCTCGGCACGCGGAGCTAGCACTCTAGCCCTACGCTACCGAGGCCGGCTGACCACGCATAATGTAAGAGATTTAAATCCTATACACTCAACTGAAATTAAATACCCTCCCGCGTGCACTAAATAGATTCACTATAGTACGCCTACTTTCCAAAATTTTTTATCCTAATACGTGTTTAGAACTCAGCCATGTTACCGTTGGCACAAAATAAGGAATATTTTTTGTGAGATGAGGTGGACCTGTGCGATATTTTTGAAGGCAGCCAATTGCCTTTTGGTTCAATAAAATGTCTTTAATTTTTAATGGCATCCTCCCGATAGCCATTCATCCAGCTAAACCGTTTTGTGTCTTATCTGTGAACTGATGTATTTCCAAATGCTTTTTTGCTCATACAATTGAAGGACGATACAAGACATACCACAATACCATACTATAACACCCATGCCTCTGGCCGGAATCGCAACAGTGACCGAGAGTACCTGTAACGCCCAAGCCATCCCATCCGGAAGGACAGGGGTTGAAATCTTCGTGTATCCATCCGTATTTCGGTATTGCATGATTAATCGAAATCACTCCGTGAGTGTTGGGATGATTCTCTGGTATGGCAAGGCTGAATTCCTTCCCGAAACATGCCCCAAGTCTTTTTCTCTATAATGATTTCCACATCGACAGCCCCAAAACAACTCCGAACTAGAGACTTCCACATGTGGAAATAGCACTCTAGTCCCTTCGCTACCATGTTCGGCCGTTGAATAAGATAAATCCAACAAGGAAAAGGTCTAAAACACACCACAGAGATGTAATTATTTTTATTTGAGCAATTATGTTTTGCTTCTAGCTTTACATCTAATCGGTCATCAGAGGCAGGAAAGGACGGGGAAAAGTAATGGGGAGGAATTCGTCCATGGCCTTTTGAAGGAACATCCCGGCATTCGCCTGGAGTAATTTGGGGAAACCATCTCTAAACGTTTACCTGGATGGCTAGATGGGTATTCGAACCACGACCTCCCTAAAGCCGGATACCACATACCCACCACGTAATTTTTATTTTTTTTTGTCTCGTCATATCTTCGGCGGCAATGTGATATGAATCCTAATAGTATTGGAAACTAGGATCGGGTAAGAATTTCAGCCACCGCTTTTGAAGGAACTTTTCTGGAGTTCAACTGGAGAGATTTACGAAAATCATGGAATACTGAAACTGGATCCCCGACGGGGTTTGAATTCGCGTCCCTCCGAATGCCAGGCAACAGTGTTACCTATAACCCATCGGGCTTGGACGGCAGGAAATAAAGACAGAAAATTTTATAGAAGTATCAGTGTTAGTTTAGAAACAAAGAGAGGAGATGATAGTTTTATACTTCCATCTTCCAGATTTAAAATGTGGAACCGCTAATTCACGGATTTTTTTTATTTTTACTGTTCTTAATGATTATTATTACTACTAAAACTGTTGCTACTGCGTTCAAGTTTAGCTAACCTTCTAAATATTGTATGATGAAAACAAAATTAAGGTATTAATATTCCGCACCATTTAA
>JARYHS010006261.1:0-21884 GCA_031002005.1 Vandiemenella viatica
CAAAAAAACTAAAATCAACTGAAGGCAAGCCCTCTGAACCAAAATTCACTCAAGCCAAGCCCCCCCCCCCCCCAAACCAAACTCCTGGAGCCGCCCCTGAGGCAACATATAGCTGCCCATGGGAGAATCACGTATTTTCATCAAAATCGTTTTAGTAGTTCAGAATTCATCTCGGACAAACATCGTGACACCAGATTTTTGTTATTTAATATACGATGTATGTGTCGTAAGGCCAGTCTACATGTAACATTTTGATGAATGTTTTACTTGATCTGGTAAGACGTATCAGACAAAACATTGTGTGCTTGCAGTAAAACGTCCACAAATAATGAACTGAATGAAAATTAACGACATTCAGAAAGCAGATCGGCAGGATCATTGTTTTCGGTCTTGACTGACGTTTTACCTTCAGTCTTTAATCATCTCTCAACTTGTGCGGAGCTAAAATAACTATTATTTTGTTTTTCTTTACACGGTGGACTTTTCGAATCTACTACAGTAGTCATATGAATTGTTTACAGAATTCATTGAGTTTATCCTACTTAACCATTCATAAAGCAAATTAAAGTCAAATAACTACAGTGACAGAGACAAGAAAATTAAGCAAATGCTTTGGCTGATAGATGTAAGGAATTGTATCTTGGAGATATAAAGGAAATTAATATGAAAAAAATAATCAAGTATTTTTGTTCAATGTTTCTTAAAGAATTGCTAAAAATTAAGAAGTCACCACATTCTTTTGCTGGTGCCGATGATATTTACAAAACCTTCGACCTTCTTTTATTCCTAAATTATAAAGATACTCCAAGAGAAACAATTAGTAATGTAGAGGACAGCAATTTGAAAAATGGGATCGTAATCATTCCTAGATAATTAGGCCAGTCTTTAGGTTCCTGACGTAATTTCCGAAGCAAATTCAGTTGAAAGAACCTTTTCTTCTTTAGCAACCATCTTCTAGACCATTTTTTCTTTTTAATCTCATCAGACATAGTGAAATAACCATTAAATGTAATGCTTCAGAATTGCTTTTTTTTTTTAATAAAAAAAAAGAAAGAAAGAAACCTTAACCAAAGGCGGATGTTAAAAACGTAAGAATGTGGACACGAGTTTTTGTTCAGTTTTATCTGACGTCTTGCCTGATCAAGTAAAACGTCGGTCAAGACGTTACGTGTAGGATGCCCTTTAGAAATCTATATATTAATACACTAAGCGAAAATTTCGGATCCCTTTTTAAAAAAATTGCGCACAAGGAGATGTGTGAGATTTGACATAGTTAAAGTTTATATGGATAACATGTGCAGGAAGCTAAAATCTATACATAATATGTGTTACAAATACATTAAATAAAATAAAATAAAATATTCGAATCCCTACGTAGTTCGCTTAAATGCCGCCAGAACACTCTACCTGTTGCTCAGTTCTGGCGCTGATTGAACTAACGGCTGATAGATGTCTCTGCTAGTGGCCAGAATATTGCACAAACGGTGAAACAGAAAGCTAAAATCTGTATATCACACACGGAGAAGTTTGAGATTTGGCATATTTAAAGTTTATATGGAGAAGAAGTGTAGAAAGCTAAAATCTGTATACAATATGTGTTACAGATACATCAAATTAAATTAAATAATATATTCGTTGTTGACATTCAATTAACTTTTTTTAATGGTATGCGAATTTGTTGATGTCTGTGATCTTGGTCAGCAGTAAAGAAAAAAATATAGTAATCATAGTTAATACATGTTACAAATAGATTATTAGAATAAAAAATTAATTTGCGAACGTGTATATGCGTGAAATAGGTTCGGAGTCAACGTTCTGACGTGTATTTCCAGCACTGAGACACTCTGTGGTCTTTGGTGAAACGAAAGACTCGGATAAAGTAGAGATTAATCTTTGAAGTTATAAAAGGAATACTTCGAAAAGGAATGTAGCGATTCTGCCAGATACTATATGGTCATTTGATTATTTAAAAGGTTAAACTTTGGTTAAGTGTCTTTTGATTTTTAAATTTCAGTAATTTCATTATAGAGAGAGAGAGAAAGAGAGAGACAAGAAATAAGTAATACTTATTTGCGTGAAATTCAAAATGATAATATACCAAATTTAAATAACGAACATACAAAATGACGAAATTATTTTGATAGATACATTTAAATGCGCACTGAATCTCATTCCACGAAATTTTTACGGTTTCGCAATGATAAAAATTTCGATTGAGAAGTCACTTCAGCTGAAAGAACTGCATTTACTTGATGTTTCATAAAGCTAAAGCAGTTTTCCGGCCTTAAGTCAAGATGAATATTTTAAATTCAAATGAACCATCGATAAATACATTTCATCATTTGCAATGGTTAGTTCAGAAACTCAAATTTTGGATACAGTCACGTATGGAGTGAACCGTATTTATTTTATAGGTATTGCAGAGAATTAAGCCAAACAACACATGCTAATAACGTATTGGTACACGCTTGCAGCCAACGACGTCAGTGTATACAGTATATAATATATCTACTAGCTTCTAGCCTGTCAAAAATAACGGTTTGAACGCCATATTCTGGCAGTTCATTTTATTATTATTATTATTTTGCAGTTGGTTAATTATACGGTATAGTTATTAGATAATGGTAGTGGCCTTGATTTGATAATGTTCTACACAACAATACAGTAGTAACTTCTACTGAATTAATGAGGGCGGATGTATAGAACCAATAAAATTAAAAATAAATTAGGAATCCAGAAACTTTTGCTATCCATGTAATATCAGTTTCATTCCTAGTCCAGGCACACTTCAGCACGATAGGTACGAACTACGTTCACCCGCATTTATTAATACCTTCAGTAACTTGGCGCATAAGAAAGGAGTTTAATTGGTTTGTAAAACTCATTTCAGAGTGAATTACGCTGTAATCAAATGTGTCGGTGGGATTTCTGGTCAACTTAACCACAACCCTCCATTAATATTGCTTTCGAAAATCATAACTTCTACTACTCTCAAATGCAATCGCAAGACATATTGTTTTTAAGCAGTGATTCCGTTGTAATACAGCCTGTAGACTACCATTATTTTGAAGCAGAAATTAGGTTGTAATACATCCTGAACTGGCATAATATAGTTAAATGTACTACGGAAAATATTTCTACAGGATTCTTGCATTTTACCACAGCAATTCCTGGTAGAATCGCGATCTCCAGTAATACCGATTTATTTACATTATTTTACTTCAAATGACGGGAAGTATAATATCAAAAACGGATAACTGCCATTTATCTGAATGATATATTTCGTGATTCGTACATTTCGTGTAAACTTCCTCTGAGTTTTTAATAAACTTCGTCGTTTCTTAACTCTGGCCAAAAAAATAATCATTGGTTGTGTTTTAACCTAGTACTCATTATTGATGCAGGTAATATAACGTACACATACAATATCCTTCTCCTTACATGAATTTTTACATCTGGTTGTCGTAGATAAATAAAAAGCAATACGTAAATTTAAACGAACGTACTAATTGTAACTTTGTGACACGTAGTTGCCTAGCATTAATTTTTTTCCCTGCTCTACGTATTTCTAATATCTCTGCTCACTGCTATTTTGCGGCAATAATATCGTTGTTGTATTTCGAGTGTCATATCGCTTATACTGTAAATATTCATATCCTTGACTGTTTAAATCTAATCAAAAGTTTATATTAAATCTCATTTAATAGTTAACACATGTATCAAAAACTAATGGTATCATATGTAATGGTAGTAAGAATTTATTCTGGAAAATCTTATAAGGAGAAACGAATTAGTCATTTTTAATGATATCTTTTGTTATATAAATACATTACTCTGGTTAGATTATCAGAGTATTTGGTTAGGATTTTGCATAAATAAATGCATTTTACTTAAGATCACGTAGACTATAATTTCGAAAACGGATAACTGTTATTTATTTGACCAATACATCATTACCTTTTCCGAGTTTTAAATACACTTCACTGTTTCTTACCATCTGCCGAAAAAATCTTAGGTTATGGTTTAGCATAGGGCTTATAACTGACACAAATAGCGTAAATATTGAATCCCTACTCCTTACATGAACTTTGGTGTACAACTGATACAAATAATATAACATAAACATCGAACACCATTCTCCTTACACGTGTTTCTGCATCTAAGTGTAGTAAATAAACAAAATGCAACATGAAGGAAGGAATGCAATATGGTGGCTGTTGATTGGCGAGTGACGGCTGTCACGTGACCGTTCTGTAGCCAATACCTGTAGCAGCTATAGACGACGCATGCAGACGCCACGTTAGCGTTTTATATAATAGGATACTCGCACCAAACGCAATAGAACAAATAAGGATTATTACTCCTTCATGAAAGAAACTTATCGAATTACGGTCGAATTTCGACCACTGGGCGATCACTAGTAGTTATAATTACTCTAAAAATCACACAAAAAGTTACAGCTATGGAAGATTTATTTTTTCAAATAAAATCTCTGTATTTCTACCTGCTTATGCTACTACATTAAAAAATTCATTACCGCATAATATATTGTTACAGCGTGGTGGCAAAATTAATTAGCACCGATTTCACGAATTTTTACACACATTATTAATTAAAACATAAACTTTGGACTAAGTTTCCACAGACATTTACAAAGTAGTTTAATTCGTTAACTGAACATAAGAATGGTTCATTGAATACATCCAGCTTACAGCATATGACTTACTTCATATCACGATACATCTTCATTTGCTGGAGCGACTTTAGCAGGGTGTAGCACTCAGCAGTGTAAACGCTGCACCAGCTATCCTCTTGTGTTTGTAAGTCGCTCGGGGAAACACTACGGAGCAGCCAACTCCGTTAGCCTGCTTAGACCCCTCCCTGTGTACCGGGGTGAAAGCGTGATGCTGATTTAAGATTTCTCTAAAAACATTATTAACTACTTTGTCAGCGGTAAACGTTTTGTTGCACTAGGACAATACTAAAATTGTTCTGGCCCTCTTTAAAAGCCAGGGAGGAGCTGCTGCTGCTGCTGCTGCTGCTGCTGCTGCTGCTGCTGCTGCTGCTGCTGAGAAAATTTATATAATTAGGCAAAATAATACAATAAGGAATAGGGAATAATAATCATCTTATTATAGAACCACCAATTACAGCAACAAATAATAAACCAAATATACCCCAAAATATATAATTAGAATTATTATCAAAAAATAATAATTAATATGACCGTAATAATTAATCATTGAATAATAAAATAAGCGGAAAGAATATATAGCTGTCAACCCAGTAGAAATATAAAATAAAATAAAAATTAAATAATTTATATAATATATTGAAGATAATTCTGCTTCTTCTTCTTCTTCTTCTTCTTCTTCGTCACAAGGATCTACCCGGCGCCTCCACCAAAATAATGTCACGTAGTAAACCAAAAATTCAGAATCCTAGGGCGTAGCGGGGAAGTAGACGAAACACTCAGTTTAAGGCAACTAAGCTTTATTAACAGTTGGCACAGTACAGAAGCACGGAGCGAACTGACTCCGGCTAGAAAGGAGTATCGCTTATATAGTGATGAAGAACAGTCTAGAACATTAACACTAGTAACAACAAGAATATTCCAGAATTGTTTACACAAAGTTAAGAAATTAAAATTTTACAGTACTTAATGGATTCGAACCCACGACCTTTAGTCCCACTGTCTCTTAGCGTAACCACTACGCTACGTACAGTCTTTCCTTCTTCGTGGCCTGATTCACTTGATGTGCGACAAGATGGTGACAGTCGACTTTTCAGGATAGAGATCGAGGATATTACACATAATAAACATAGGCAATTTGATTATGGTAGCAGTTAAGGGGCATCCATAAATTACGTGAGGTGTTTTTCCGGATTTCTGGACCTCCCCCTCCCCCTCTGGTGAGATTTCGTGAGATCTGGCCGGACTCCCCCCCCCCTTTCTAGTGACATCTGGTCCGTGAGAAGCCTTCTAGAAATCACCCTGGAAACTTTTTTCTTTAGGTCACACCCTAACTTTTTTGACGAAATACCCTCCTAAAATCGACTTTGCCGCAAATTTGAGACTTTTTTTTCTTTTTTTTTTGCTCTACTGTCCCCAAATTTTTCGCAAAATCTCACGTGAGATTTCCGTAGACCCCCCCCTCCCCCTTGGTGAGATCTGGTGAGATTTCGCCGTACCCGCCCCTCCCTTATTTCATCTCACGTAATTTATGGATGCCCCCTAAGATGTTTCTGTAAGGGACGCATTTTATTATATTAAAACCTTCTATTTTATTTGTCGACTCTGAGCGAGTCGTACGTGCTGCAAACGCTGAGCGGAAATGCTCACATTGCTCAGCAGGAATCTTAGGCGCGTGCAGAATAACAGGCGTGGCGAAGGTCACCTTGCAGAGACGACTTGTAATTTTTCCATATTCGTGTCTGATCTCTAGGAGCGACAGCTCGGCCTCAAGCGATACCGATCGGACGCGATTCCCACTAAGATTCTCGTTTACACATGTCGTAGGATATTTCCTACAATATACCTAGTTTGCTGGCATTACGTTCGCGTGAAGTTGCAGATGTATTTTCCTTGTAACCAACTATCCAGTGTTGCAATAAACATAGGTTAACGACTTCAGTATTTCATTCAACGAATGCAAGCCGTAAGTTCTCCGTTCCCATGCAGCCCACAGTTAATATTTTTAGGTGTCAGACAAGCAAAGAAGACTAACAGCGTGGCGGAAGAAGAATACGTCGCAAGTCTCAGCTATAGTGACTGAGTACAGACTATACACACAGCCATCCGACAAATCAGTCACTACATTTCTGCAAGCTTGCAATGATAAAAAGCTTGTATAAACGCATACCTCACCCGCAATTGAGGCATCTTAACGTTCGGCATTGAATTCTCATGTAGGTCACTGGAGTAGTTACAAAAGATTTAAGCCTTGTGGTAATCCTTTATGGGCCATTCTTCGTCTGTAAGATTTGTGCCATCTAGTATGATCAATATTCTATTCTCGAGAAGAGCGATTACGTTGCCAATAAACCATTCCTGACGCGCCATTCTCCTTGACTTACAAGAGAGGACAGAAAGAATAACACTACCATACGCCTTAGACAGATCAGTTACTAATATGATAAGGTACTCATTATTGACATAACATAATATCAGCGACTAGTTGTGCTAATATTTCGTTTGTCCCCTCACCTCTTCGGACTCCAAACTGCATATCTAGTAACAGACGTTTGGGTTTAATCTACCACACTAGTATATCCTTCATCATGCATTCCAGTGTATTCAAGGACCAAGACACTAGAGAAGTTGGGTGACACTAATAACTATCTTGATGGTTTTAAGGGATGGTACATCAGTTCTAACATCAATAATCTGTTTAATGATGATGTGAATCATCATTGCTGCTGCTGCTGCTGCTGCTGCTGCTGCTGCTGCTGCTGCTGCTGAGAAAATTTATAAAAATATAAATAAAAAGAAAAAAGCAAACAACCGATATACCCACCAACTAAAACCGTAATAATAGTTAAAAACTTAAGATAATTAGGCAAAATAATACAATAAGGAATAGGGAATAATAATCATCTTATTATAGAACCACCAATTACAGCAACAAATAATAAACCAAATATACCCCAAAATATATAATTAGAATTATTATCAAAAAATAATAATTAATATGACCGTAATAATTAATCATTGAATAATAAAATAAGCGGAAAGAATATATAGCTGTCAACCCAGTAGAAATATAAAATAAAATAAAAATTAAATAATTTATATAATATATTGAAGATAATTCTGCTTCTTCTTCTTCTTCTTCTTCGTCACAAGGATCTACCCGGCGCCTCCACCAAAATAATGTCACGTAGTAAACCAAAAATTCAGAATCCTAGGGCGTAGCGGGGAAGTAGACGAAACACTCAGTTTAAGGCAACTAAGCTTTATTAACAGTTGGCACAGTACAGAAGCACGGAGCGAACTGACTCCGGCTAGAAAGGAGTATCGCTTATATAGTGATGAAGAACAGTCTAGAACATTAACACTAGTAACAACAAGAATATTCCAGAATTGTTTACACAAAGTTAAGAAATTAAAATTTTACAGTACTTAATGGATTCGAACCCACGACCTTTAGTCCCACTGTCTCTTAGCGTAACCACTACGCTACGACAGTCTTTCCTTCTTCGTGGCCTGATTCACTTGATGTGCGACAAGATGGTGACAGTCGACTTTTCAGGATAGAGATCGAGGATATTACACATAATAAACATAGGCAATTTGATTATGGTAGCAGTTAAGGGGCATCCATAAATTACGTGAGGTGTTTTTCCGGATTTCTGGACCTCCCCCTCCCCCCTGGTGAGATTTCGTGAGATCTGGCCGGACCCCCCCCCCCCCCCCTTCTAGTGACATCTGGTCCGTGAGAAGCCTTCTAGAAATCACCCTGGAAACTTTTTTCTTTAGGTCACACCCTAACTTTTTTGACGAAATACCCTCCTAAAATCGACTTTGCCGCAAATTTGAGACTTTTTTTTCTTTTTTTTTTGCTCTACTGTCCCCAAATTTTTCGCAAAATCTCACGTGAGATTTCCGTAGACCCCCCCCTCCCCCTTGGTGAGATCTGGTGAGATTTCGCCGTACCCGCCCCTCCCTTATTTCATCTCACGTAATTTATGGATGCCCCCTAAGATGTTTCTGTAAGGGACGCATTTTATTATATTAAAACCTTCTATTTTATTTGTCGACTCTGAGCGAGTCGTACGTGCTGCAAACGCTGAGCGGAAATGCTCACATTGCTCAGCAGGAATCTTAGGCGCGTGCAGAATAACAGGCGTGGCGAAGGTCACCTTGCAGAGACGACTTGTAATTTTTCCATATTCGTGTCTGATCTCTAGGAGCGACAGCTCGGCCTCAAGCGATACCGATCGGACGCGATTCCCACTAAGATTCTCGTTTACACATGTCGTAGGATATTTCCTACAATATACCTAGTTTGCTGGCATTACGTTCGCGTGAAGTTGCAGATGTATTTTCCTTGTAACCAACTATCCAGTGTTGCAATAAACATAGGTTAACGACTTCAGTATTTCATTCAACGAATGCAAGCCGTAAGTTCTCCGTTCCCATGCAGCCCACAGTTAATATTTTTAGGTGTCAGACAAGCAAAGAAGACTAACAGCGTGGCGGAAGAAGAATACGTCGCAAGTCTCAGCTATAGTGACTGAGTACAGACTATACACACAGCCATCCGACAAATCAGTCACTACATTTCTGCAAGCTTGCAATGATAAAAAGCTTGTATAAACGCATACCTCACCCGCAATTGAGGCATCTTAACGTTCGGCATTGAATTCTCATGTAGGTCACTGGAGTAGTTACAAAAGATTTAAGCCTTGTGGTAATCCTTTATGGGCCATTCTTCGTCTGTAAGATTTGTGCCATCTAGTATGATCAATATTCTATTCTCGAGAAGAGCGATTACGTTGCCAATAAACCATTCCTGACGCGCCATTCTCCTTGACTTACAAGAGAGGACAGAAAGAATAACACTACCATACGCCTTAGACAGATCAGTTACTAATATGATAAGGTACTCATTATTGACATAACATAATATCAGCGACTAGTTTGTGCTAATATTTCGTTTGTCCCCTCACCTCTTCGGACTCCAAACTGCATATCTAGTAACAGACGTTTGGGTTTAATCTACCACACTAGTATATCCTTCATCATGCATTCCAGTGTATTCAAGGACCAAGACACTAGAGAAGTTGGGTGACACTAATAACTATCTTGATGGTTTTAAGGGATGGTACATCAGTTCTAACATCAATAATCTGTTAACGCTGATGTGAATCATCATTGCTGCTGCTGCTGCTGCTGCTGCTGCTGCTGCTGCTGCTGCTGCTGCTGCTGCTGCTGCTGCTGCAATGCTGCTTCCGAGAAAATTTAGATAATTAGGCAAAATAATACAATAAGGAATAGGGAATAATAATCATCTTATTATAGAACCACCAATTACAGCAACAAATAATAAATCCAAATATACCCCAAAATATATAATTACAATTATTATCAAAAAATAATATTAATATGACCGTAATAATTAATCATTGAATAATAAAATAAGCGGAAAGAATATATAGCTGTCAACCCAGTAGAAATATAAAATAAATAAAAATTAAATAATTTATATAATATATTGAAGATAATTCTGCTTCTTCTTCTTCTTCTTCGTCACAAGGATCTACCCGGCGCCTCCACCAAAATAATGTCACGTAGTAAACCAAAAATTCAGAATCCTAGGGCGTAGCGGGGAAGTAGACGAAACACTCAGTTTAAGGCAACTAAGCTTTATTAACAGTTGGCACAGTACAGAAGCACGGAGCGAACTGACTCCGGCTAGAAAGGAGTATCGCTTATATAGTGATGAAGAACAGTCTAGAACATTAACACTAGTAACAACAAGAATATTCCAGAATTGTTTACACAAAGTTAAGAAATTAAAATTTTACAGTACTTAATGGATTCGAACCCACGACCTTTAGTCCCACTGTCTCTTAGCGTAACCACTACGCTACGACAGTCCTTTCCTTCTTCGTGGCCTGATTCACTTGATGTGCGACAAGATGGTGACAGTCGACTTTTCAGGATAGAGATCGAGGATATTACACATAATAAACATAGGCAATTTGATTATGGTAGCAGTTAAGGGGCATCCATAAATTACGTGAGGTGTTTTTCCGGATTTCTGGACCTCCCCCTCCCCCCTGGTGAGATTTCGTGAGATCTGGCCGGACTCCCCCCCCCCCTTTCTAGTGACATCTGGTACGTGAGAAGCCTTCTAGAAATCACCCTGGAAACTTTTTTCTTTAGGTCACACCCTAACTTTTTTGACGAAATACCCTCCTAAATCGACTTTGCCGCAAATTTGAGACTTTTTTTTCTTTTTTTTTTTTGCTCTACTGTCCCAAATTTTTTCGCAAAATCTCACGTGAGATTTCCGTAGACCCCCCCTCCCCCTTGGTGAGATCTGGTGAGATTTCGCCGTACCCGCCCCTCCCTTATTTCATCTCACGTAATTTATGGATGCCCCCTAAGATGTTTCTGTAAGGGACGCATTTTATTATATTAAAACCTTCTATTTTATTTGTCGACTCTGAGCGAGTCGTACGTGCTGCAACGCTGAGCGGAAATGCTCACATTGCTCAGCAGGAATCTTAGGCGCGTGCAGAATAACAGGCGTGGCGAAGGTCACCTTGCAGGGACGACTTGTAATTTTTCCATATTCGTGTCTGATCTCTAGGAGCGACAGCTCGGCCTCAAGCGATACCGATCGGACGCGATTCCCACTAAGATTCTCGTTTACACATGTCGTAGGATATTTCCTACAATATACCTAGTTTGCTGGCATTACGTTCGCGTGAAGTTGCAGATGTATTTTCCTTGTAACCAACTATCCAGTGTTGCAATAAACATAGGTTAACGACTCAGTATTTCATTCAACGAATGCAAGCCGTAAGTTCTCCGTTCCCATGCAGCCCACAGTTAATATTTTTAGGTGTCAGACAAGCAAAGAAGACTAACAGCGTGGCGGAAGAAGAATACGTCGCAAGTCTCAGCTATAGTGACTGAGTACAGACTATACACACAGCCATCCGACAAATCAGTCACTACATTTCTGCAAGCTTGCAATGATAAAAAGCTTGTATAAACGCATACCTCACCCGCAATTGAGGCATCTTAACGTTCGGCATTGAATTCTCATGTAGGTCACTGGAGTAGTTACAAAAGATTTAAGCCTTGTGGTAATCCTTTATGGGCCATTCTTCGTCTGTAAGATTTGTGCCATCTAGTATGATCAATATTCTATTCTCGAGAAGAGCGATTACGTTGCCAATAAACCATTCCTGACGCGCCATTCTCCTTGACTTACAAGAGAGGACAGAAAGAATAACACTACCATACGCCTTAGACAGATCAGTTACTAATATGATAAGGTACTCATTATTGACATAACATAATATCAGCGACTAGTTGTGCTAATATTTCGTTTGTCCCCTCACCTCTTCGGACTCCAAACTGCATATCTAGTAACAGACGTTTGGGTTTAATCTACCACACTAGTATATCCTTCATCATGCATTCCAGTGTATTCAAGGACCAAGACACTAGAGAAGTTGGGTGACACTAATAACTATCTTGATGGTTTTAAGGGATGGTACATCAGTTCTAACATCAATAATCTGTTAACGCTGCTGCTGCTGCTGCTGCTGCTGCTGCTGCTGCTGCTGCTGCTGCTGCTGCTGCTACTGCTGCTGAGAAAATTTATATAATTAGGCAAAATAATACAATAAGGAATAGGGAATAATAATCATCTTATTATAGAACCACCAATTACAGCAACAAATAATAAATCAAATATACCCCAAAATATATAATTAGAATTATTATCAAAAAATAATAATTAATATGACCGTAATAATTAATCATTGAATAATAAAATAAGCGGAAAGAATATATAGCTGTCAACCCAGTAGAAATATAAAATAAAATAAAAATTAAATAATTTATATAATATATTGAAGATAATTCTGCTTCTTCTTCTTCTTCTTCGTCACAAGGATCTACCCGGCGCCTCCACCAAAATAATGTCACGTAGTAAACCAAAAATTCAGAATCCTAGGGCGTAGCGGGGAAGTAGACGAAACACTCAGTTTAAGGCAACTAAGCTTTATTAACAGTTGGCACAGTACAGAAGCACGGAGCGAACTGACTCCGGCTAGAAAGGAGTATCGCTTATATAGTGATGAAGAACAGTCTAGAACATTAACACTAGTAACAACAAGAATATTCCAGAATTGTTTACACAAAGTTAAGAAATTAAAATTTTACAGTACTTAATGGATTCGAACCCACGACCTTTAGTCCCACTGTCTCTTAGCGTAACCACTACGCTACGACAGTCTTTCCTTCTTCGTGGCCTGATTCACTTGATGTGCGACAAGATGGTGACAGTCGACTTTTCAGGATAGAGATCGAGGATATTACACATAATAAACATAGGCAGTTTGATTATGGTAGCAGTTAAGGGGCATCCATAAATTACGTGAGGTGTTTTTCCGGATTTCTGGACCTCCCCCTCCCCCCTGGTGAGATTTCGTGAGATCTGGCCGGACTCCCCCCCCCCTTTCTAGTGACATCTGGTACGTGAGAAGCCTTCTAGAAATCACCCTGGAAACTTTTTTCTTTAGGTCACACCCTAACTTTTTTGACGAAATACCCTCCTAAAATCGACTTTGCCGCAAATTTGAGACTTTTTTTTCTTTTTTTTTTTTGCTCTACTGTCCCCAAATTTTTCGCAAAATCTCACGTGAGATTTCCGTAGACCCCCCTCCCCCTTGGTGAGATCTGGTGAGATTTCGCCGTACCCGCCCCTCCCTTATTTCATCTCACGTAATTTATGGATGCCCCCTAAGATGTTTCTGTAAGGGACGCATTTTATTATATTAAAACCTTCTATTTTATTTGTCGACTCTGAGCGAGTCGTACGTGCTGCAAACGCTGAGCGGAAATGCTCACATTGCTCAGCAGGAATCTTAGGCGCGTGCAGAATAACAGGCGTGGCGAAGGTCACCTTGCAGGGACGACTTGTAATTTTTCCATATTCGTGTCTGATCTCTAGGAGCGACAGCTCGGCCTCAAGCGATACCGATCGGACGCGATTCCCACTAAGATTCTCGTTTACACATGTCGTAGGATATTTCCTACAATATACCTAGTTTGCTGGCATTACGTTCGCGTGAAGTTGCAGATGTATTTTCCTTGTAACCAACTATCCAGTGTTGCAATAAACATAGGTTAACGACTTCAGTATTTCATTCAACGAATGCAAGCCGTAAGTTCTCCGTTCCCATGCAGCCCACAGTTAATATTTTTAGGTGTCAGACAAGCAAAGAAGACTAACAGCGTGGCGGAAGAAGAATACGTCGCAAGTCTCAGCTATAGTGACTGAGTACAGACTATACACACAGCCATCCGACAAATCAGTCACTACATTTCTGCAAGCTTGCAATGATAAAAAGCTTGTATAAACGCATACCTCACCCGCAATTGAGGCATCTTAACGTTCGGCATTGAATTCTCATGTAGGTCACTGGAGTAGTTACAAAAGATTTAAGCCTTGTGGTAATCCTTTATGGGCCATTCTTCGTCTGTAAGATTTGTGCCATCTAGTATGA
Source organism: Vandiemenella viatica (assembly GCA_031002005.1). Classification (NCBI taxonomy): domain Eukaryota; kingdom Metazoa; phylum Arthropoda; class Insecta; order Orthoptera; family Morabidae; genus Vandiemenella; species Vandiemenella viatica. Next base: position 14,257 of record JARYHS010006261.1, read on the forward strand.
TCAATATTCTATTCTCGAGAAGAGCGATTACGTTGCCAATAAACCATTCCTGACGCGCCATTCTCCTTGACTTACAAGAGAGGACAGAAAGAATAACACTACCATACGCCTTAGACAGATCAGTTACTAATATGATAAGGTACTCATTATTGACATAACATAATATCAGCGACTAGTTGTGCTAATATTTCGTTTGTCCCCTCACCTCTTCGGACTCCAAACTGCATATCTAGTAACAGACGTTTGGGTTTAATCTACCACACTAGTATATCCTTCATCATGCATTCCAGTGTATTCAAGGACCAAGACACTAGAGAAGTTGGGTGACACTAATAACTATCTTGATGGTTTTAAGGGATGGTACATCAGTTCTAACATCAATAATCTGTTAACGCTGCTGCTGCTGCTGCTGCTGCTGCTGCTGCTGCTGCTGCTGCTGCTGCTGCTGCTGCTACTGCTGCTGAGAAAATTTATATAATTAGGCAAAATAATACAATAAGGAATAGGTAATAATAATCATCTTATTATAGAACCACCAATTACAGCAACAAATAATAAATCAAATATACCCCAAAATATATAATTAGAATTATTATCAAAAAATAATAATTAATATGACCGTAATAATTAATCATTGAATAATAAAATAAGCGGAAAGAATATATAGCTGTCAACCCAGTAGAATATAAAATAAAATAAAAATTAAATAATTTATATAATATATTGAAGATAATTCTGCTTCTTCTTCTTCTTCTTCGTCACAAGGATCTACCCGGCGCCTCCACCAAAATAATGTCACGTAGTAAACCAAAAATTCAGAATCCTAGGGCGTAGCGGGGAAGTAGACGAAACACTCAGTTTAAGGCAACTAAGCTTTATTAACAGTTGGCACAGTACAGAAGCACGGAGCGAACTGACTCCGGCTAGAAAGGAGTATCGCTTATATAGTGATGAAGAACAGTCTAGAACATTAACACTAGTAACAACAAGAATATTCCAGAATTGTTTACACAAAGTTAAGAAATTAAAATTTTACAGTACTTAATGGATTCGAACCCACGACCTTTAGTCCCACTGTCTCTTAGCGTAACCACTACGCTACGACAGTCTTTCCTTCTTCGTGGCCTGATTCACTTGATGTGCGACAAGATGGTGACAGTCGACTTTTCAGGATAGAGATCGAGGATATTACACATAATAAACATAGGCAATTTGATTATGGTAGCAGTTAAGGGGCATCCATAAATTACGTGAGGTGTTTTTCCGGATTTCTGGACCTCCCCCTCCCCCCTGGTGAGATTTCGTGAGATCTGGCCGGACCCCCCCCCCCCCTTCTAGTGACATCTGGTCCGTGAGAAGCCTTCTAGAAATCACCCTGGAAACTTTTTTCTTTAGGTCACACCCTAACTTTTTTGACGAAATACCCTCCTAAAATCGACTTTGCCGCAAATTTGAGACTTTTTTTTTCTTTTTTTTTTTTGCTCTACTGTCCCCAAATTTTTCGCAAAATCTCACGTGAGATTTCCGTAGACCCCCCTCCCCCTTGGTGAGATCTGGTGAGATTTCGCCGTACCCGCCCCTCCCTTATTTCATCTCACGTAATTTATGGATGCCCCCTAAGATGTTTCTGTAAGGGACGCATTTTATTATATTAAAACCTTCTATTTTATTTGTCGACTCTGAGCGAGTCGTACGTGCTGCAAACGCTGAGCGGAAATGCTCACATTGCTCAGCAGGAATCTTAGGCGCGTGCAGAATAACAGGCGTGGCGAAGGTCACCTTGCAGAGACGACTTGTAATTTTTCCATATTCGTGTCTGATCTCTAGGAGCGACAGCTCGGCCTCAAGCGATACCGATCGGACGCGATTCCCACTAAGATTCTCGTTTACACATGTCGTAGGATATTTCCTACAATATACCTAGTTTGCTGGCATTACGTTCGCGTGAAGTTGCAGATGTATTTTCCTTGTAACCAACTATCCAGTGTTGCAATAAACATAGGTTAACGACTTCAGTATTTCATTCAACGAATGCAAGCCGTAAGTTCTCCGTTCCCATGCAGCCCACAGTTAATATTTTTAGGTGTCAGACAAGCAAAGAAGACTAACAGCGTGGCGGAAGAAGAATACGTCGCAAGTCTCAGCTATAGTGACTGAGTACAGACTATACACACAGCCATCCGACAAATCAGTCACTACATTTCTGCAAGCTTGCAATGATAAAAAGCTTGTATAAACGCATACCTCACCCGCAATTGAGGCATCTTAACGTTCGGCATTGAATTCTCATGTAGGTCACTGGAGTAGTTACAAAAGATTTAAGGCCTTGTGGTAATCCTTTATGGGCCATTCTTCGTCTGTAAGATTTGTGCCATCTAGTATGATCAATATTCTATTCTCGAGAAGAGCGATTACGTTGCCAATAAACCATTCCTGACGCGCCATTCTCCTTGACTTACAAGAGAGGACAGAAAGAATAACACTACCATACGCCTTAGACAGATCAGTTACTAATATGATAAGGTACTCATTATTGACATAACATAATATCAGCGACTAGTTGTGCTAATATTTCGTTTGTCCCCTCACCTCTTCGGACTCCAAACTGCATATCTAGTAACAGACGTTTGGGTTTAATCTACCACACTAGTATATCCTTCATCATGCATTCCAGTGTATTCAAGGACCAAGACACTAGAGAAGTTGGGTGACACTAATAACTATCTTGATGGTTTTAAGGGATGGTACATCAGTTCTAACATCAATAATCTGTTAATGATGCTGCTGCTGCTTGCTGCTGCTGCTGCTGCTGCTGCTGCTGCTGCTGCTGCTGCTGCTGCTCTGCTGCTGAGAAAAATTTATATAATTAGCAAAATAATACAATAAGGAATAGGGAATAAAATCATCTTATTATAGAACCACCAATTACAGCAACAAATAATAAATCAAATATACCCCAAAAATATATATTAGAATATTATCAAAAAATAATAATTAATATGACGTAATAATTAATCATTGAATAATAAAATAAGCGGAAGAAATATATAGCTGTTCAACCCAGTAGAAATATAAAATAAAATAAAAATTAATAATTTATATAATATATTGAAGATAATTTGCTTCTTCTCTCTTCTTCGTCACAAGGATCTACCCGCGCCTCCACCAAAAAATGTCACGTAGTAACCAAAATTCAGAATCCTAGGGCGTAGCGGGAAGTAGACGAAACACTCAGTTTTAAGGCAACTAGCTTTATTAACAGTTGGCACAGACAGAAGCACGGAGCGAACTGACTCCGGCTAGAAAGGAGTATCGCTTATATAGTGATGAAGAACAGTCTAGAACATTAACACTAGTAACAACAAGAATATTCCAGAATTGTTTCACAAAGTTAGAAATTAAAATTTTACAGTACTTAATGGATTCGAACCCACGACCTTTAGTCCCACTGTCTCTTAGCGTAACCAACTACGCTACGACAGTCTTTCCTTCTCGTGGCCTGATTCACTTGATGTGCGACAAGATGTGACAGTCGACTTTTCAGGATAGAGATCGAGGATATTACACATAATAAACATAGGCAGTTTGATTATGGTAGCAGTTAAGGGGCATCCATAAATACGTGAGGTGTTTTTCCGGATTTAGGACCTCCCCTCCCCCCTGGCTGAGATTTCGTGAGATCTGCCGGACCCCCCCCCCCCTTTCTAGTGACATCTGGTACGTGAGAAGCCTTCTAGGAAACACCCTGGAAACTTTTTTCTTTAGGTCACACCCTAACTTTTTTGACGAAATACCTCCTAAAATCGACTTTGCCGCAAATTTGAGACTTTTTTTTTTTTTTTTTTTTTTTGCTCTACTGTCCCCAAATTTTTCGCAAAATCTCACGTGAGATTTCCGTAGACCCCCCCTCCCCCTTGGTGAGATCTGGTGAGATTTCGCCGTACCCGCCCCTCCCTTATTTCAGTCTCACGTAATTTATGGATGCCCCTAAGATGTTTCTGTAAGGGACGCATTTTATTATATTAAAACCTTCTATTTTATTTGTCGACTCTGAGCGAGCGTACGTGCTGCAAACGCTGAGGGAAATGCTCACATTGTCAGCAGGAATCTTAGGCGCGTGCAGAATAACAGGCGTGGCGAAGGTACCTTGCAGGGACGACTTGTAATTTTTCCATATTCGTGTCTGATCTCTAGGAGCGACAGCTCGGCCTCAAGCGATACGATCGGACGCGATTCCCACTAAGATTCTCGTTTACACATGTCGTAGGATATTTCCTACAATATACCTAGTTTGCTGGCATTACGTTCGCGTGAAGTTGCAGGTATTTTCCTTGTAAACCAACTATCCAGTGTTGCAATAAACATAGGTTAACGACTTCAGTATTTCATTCAACGAATGCAAGCCGTAAGTTCTCCGTTCCCATGCAGCCCACAGTTAATATTTTTAGGTGTCAGACAAGCAAAGAAGACTAACAGCGTGGCGGAAGAAGAATACGTCGCAAGTCTCAGCTATAGTGACGAGTACAGACTATACACACAGCCATCCGACAAATCAGTCACTACATTTCTGCAAGCTTGCAATGATAAAAAGCTGTATAAACGCATACCTCACCCGCAATTGAGGCATCTTAAACGTTCGGCATTGAATTTCTCATGTAGGTCACTGGAGTAGTTACAAAAGATTTAAGCCTTGTGGTAATCCTTATGGGCCATTCTTCGTCTGTAAGATTGTGCCATCTAGTATGATCAATATTCTATTCTCAGAAGAGCGATTACGTTGCCAATAAACCATTCCTGACGCGCCATTCTCCTTGACTTACAAGAGAGGACAGAAAGAATAACACTACCATAGCCTTAGACAGATCAGTTACTAATATGATAAGGTACTCATTATTGACATAACATAATATCAGCGACTAGTGTGCTAATATTTCGTTGTCCCCTCACCTCTTCGGACTCCAAACTGCATATCTAGTAACAGACGTTGGGTTTAATCTACCACACTAGTATATCCTTCATAATGCATTCCAGTGTATTCAAGGACCAAGACACTAGAGAAGTTGGGTGACACTAATAACTATCTTGATGGTTTTAAGGGATGGTACATCAGTTCTAACATCAATAAATCTGTTAACCTTCTGTGCTGCTGCTGCTGCTGCTGCTGCTGCTGCTGCTACTGCTGCTGAGAAAATTATATAATTAGGCAAATAATACAATAAGGAATAGGGAATAATAATCATCTTATTATAGAACCACCAATTACAGCAACAAATAATAAACCAAATATACCCCAAAATATATAATTAGAATTATTATCAAAAAATAATAATTAATATGACCGTAATAATTAATCATTGAATAATAAAATAAGCGGAAAGAATATATAGCTGTCAACCCAGTAGAAATATAAAATAAAATAAAAATTAAATAATTTATATAATATATTGAAGATAATTCTGCTTCTTCTTCTTCTTCTTCGTCACAAGGATCTACCCGGCGCCTCCACCAAAATAATGTCACGTAGTAAACCAAAAATTCAGAATCCTAGGGCGTAGCGGGGAAGTAGACGAAACACTCAGTTTAAGGCAACTAAGCTTTATTAACAGTTGGCACAGTACAGAAGCACGGAGCGAACTGACTCCGGCTAGAAAGGAGTATCGCTTATATAGTGATGAAGAACAGTCTAGAACATTAACACTAGTAACAACAAGAATATTCCAGAATTGTTTACACAAAGTTAAGAAATTAAAATTTTACAGTACTTAATGGATTCGAACCCACGACCTTTAGTCCCACTGTCTCTTAGCGTAACCACTACGCTACGACAGTCTTTCCTTCTTCGTGGCCTGATTCACTTGATGTGCGACAAGATGGTGACAGTCGACTTTTCAGGATAGAGATCGAGGATATTACACATAATAAACATAGGCAATTTGATTATGGTAGCAGTTAAGGGGCATCCATAAATTACGTGAGGTGTTTTTCCGGATTTCTGGACCTCCCCCTCCCCCCTGGTGAGATTTCGTGAGATCTGGCCGGACCCCCCCCCCTTTCTAGTGACATCTGGTCCGTGAGAAGCCTTCTAGAAATCACCCTGGAAACTTTTTTCTTTAGGTCACACCCTAACTTTTTTGACGAAATACCCTCCTAAAATCGACTTTGCCGCAAATTTGAGACTTTTTTTTTTTTTTTTTTTGCTCTACTGTCCCCAAATTTTTCGCAAAATCTCACGTGAGATTTCCGTAGACCCCCCTCCCCCTTGGTGAGATCTGGTGAGATTTCGCCGTACCCGCCCCTCCCTTATTTCATCTCACGTAATTTATGGATGCCCCCTAAGATGTTTCTGTAAGGGACGCATTTTATTATATTAAAACCTTCTATTTTATTTGTCGACTCTGAGCGAGTCGTACGTGCTGCAAACGCTGAGCGGAAATGCTCACATTGCTCAGCAGGAATCTTAGGCGCGTGCAGAATAACAGGCGTGGCGAAGGTCACCTTGCAGAGACGACTTGTAATTTTTCCATATTCGTGTCTGATCTCTAGGAGCGACAGCTCGGCCTCAAGCGATACCGATCGGACGCGATTCCCACTAAGATTCTCGTTTACACATGTCGTAGGATATTTCCTACAATATACCTAGTTTGCTGGCATTACGTTCGCGTGAAGTTGCAGATGTATTTTCCTTGTAACCAACTATCCAGTGTTGCAATAAACATAGGTTAACGACTTCAGTATTTCATTCAACGAATGCAAGCCGTAAGTTCTCCGTTCCCATGCAGCCCACAGTTAATATTTTTAGGTGTCAGACAAGCAAAGAAGACTAACAGCGTGGCGGAAGAAGAATACGTCGCAAGTCTCAGCTATAGTGACTGAGTACAGACTATACACACAGCCATCCGACAAATCAGTCACTACATTTCTGCAAGCTTGCAATGATAAAAAGCTTGTATAAACGCATACCTCACCCGCAATTGAGGCATCTTAACGTTCGGCATTGAATTCTCATGTAGGTCACTGGAGTAGTTACAAAAATTCTTCGTCTGTAAGATTTGTGCCATCTAGTATGATCAATATTCTATTCTCGAGAAGAGCGATTACGTTGCCAATAAACCATTCCTGACGCGCCATTCTCCTTGACTTACAAGAGAGGACAGAAAGAATAACACTACCATACGCCTTAGACAGATCAGTTACTAATATGATAAGGTACTCATTATTGACATAACATAATATCAGCGACTAGTTGTGCTAATATTTCGTTTGTCCCCTCACCTCTTCGGACTCCAAACTGCATATCTAGTAACAGACGTTTGGGTTTAATCTACCACACTAGTATATCCTTCATCATGCATTCCAGTGTATTCAAGGACCAAGACACTAGAGAAGTTGGGTGACACTAATAACTATCTTGATGGTTTTAAGGGATGGTACATCAGTTCTAACATCAATAATCTGTTAACATGCTGCTGCTGCTGCTGCTGCTGCTGGCTGCTGCTGCTGCTGCTGCTGCTGCTGCTACTGCTGCTGAGAAAAATTTATATAATTAGGCAAAATAATACAATAAGGAATAGGGAATAATAATCATCTATTATAGAACCACCAATTACAGCAACAAAAAAAATCAAAAT
>JARYHS010006262.1:0-21885 GCA_031002005.1 Vandiemenella viatica
AATTTTTAGACCTGTCTCGGTACAACAAAGTTACCGCTGACAGTGTTTTTAATAATGTTTTTAGAGACGTTCTAAATGAGCATCACACTTTTACCCCGGTGTATACGGATGGGTCTAAGCAGGCTGACGGAGTTGGCTGCTCCGTCGTGTTCCCTCGAGCGACTTACACATATAAACTTGATGGCAGGTGCAGCGTTTTTACTGCCGAATGCTACGCCGTGCTAAAGTCGCTCCAGCATATGAAAGTAAATCGCGATAAGTGTTTCATCATATGCTGTGATTTCCTGAGCTGTATTGAGGCCATTGGAAATATGTATCCAGCAGATAGTCTAGTCCAGGACATCCAGGACGCCCTCCTTTCCCTCCAATCTCGTGGAAAGGAGGTATTATTCTGCTGGGTACCGGGCCATGTGGGAATCAGGGGGAACGAGGCAGCTGATGTAGCTTCCAAGTTAGCCTGCGACAAGGTCAGAACCGACTTTGAACCGGTCCCAAAGTCAGACCTTGCCTCGGCGGCGAAGAGATTTGTTTTTGATGTTTGGCAGAGGCAGTGGCTGGAAGTTGAGCATAACAAGCTCCGGCTGGTCAAACCGACCGTTCAGCCGTGGAGCAGCTCCTTCCAGCGGGCGAGGGGGATGAGGTTCTCCTTACTCGCCTCCGAATAGGGCACTGTCCTCTGACACATGGTTTCCTTCTCCGCCGAGAGGACCCTTCCGGAGTGTGATGCTTGTGGTTTACCTTTGACGGTACGCCACATTTTATCCGAATGTGTATTATTTTTAGATATAAGGGCAGACGTCGGCTTAGCCAACGATCTGTCCCTTATTTTAAACGATGACCGTGACAACGTGGCTAAGGTTTTAAAGTTTTGCAGCTTGGCCGGTCTTGTCCCAAAAATTTTGGGCAGATCGGCCTAGGTTTTAGAATGGATTGGTGGCCGTTTACAACCACCAATCCAAGTACTGATAATACTTGTGACACTGCTTATATGGCTGGCCCTTTTACAGCCAGCCAGCTAACTCGTTTTTTAACTGTTTGGCCTTTCTACAGCCAACCAGTTATTTTATGTAATTTTATATTCTAGTCACAGTTTTATATTTTATTTGCCGTCTGTGTGGCCGATCTCTTTACAGTCGGCCACGCAGACGGTGTTTTTAGTTAGTATGTTAGTATTTTATTGTGCTGTCTCTGTGGCCGACCCCTTTACAGTCGGCCACACAGACGGCAATTTTGCCACGATGTCACACCAGGTTTTTGTTAGGGCGCTAATGACCTCGTCGTCGACGCGCCCTTAAACCTCAATAACAACATCCTAGGCACACAACGTTCCACCGCCACGCCCTACGGTGGTCGTTGAAGCATGGTAGGAGTTTACGGTGTGGGAAACTTGCGGCGCTCACAAGTTTCCAGCTCGGGCACCGCGGGTTCGCCAAACCCGTACCTGGCACTTTCGTACCAGGCCCCTGCGGGGGAGTGTGTAATATGATTCTTTTCAGCGAACGAGAAGGCAGCACGACGAATATCCTTTGGAGTTAGACCATGGAACACTTTAGAAAGATGAATAATGTGTTCGGCAAATTCAGTTTCTTGCTCGGTCGTAAAAGTTGGATGACGTCCAAGAGACGGCAGTTCGTATTTTGCCGTTGAAATCCTGTCATGCAAAGTTGTAACAGGAATGTTGTGTAGCTTTGCTGCTTCTCTAAGTGATGTCCCATTTTTCACCAAATCAATAGCAGCCTCCAGTGCTTCTTTTGACCACTTGGCTTTATTTGTTGTACGTTTGCGATTGCTTGGCATCTGGAACAATTAAATCCCACTATAAAACGTGTAGGGTAAGCGACAAATATGGGGAGGCTAATGCGGAACAAACGGCGGGGAATACCGAACAGTGTACATCATTACCCGAAACTAGGACTCCATTTTGAAAAATATTTTGAGAAGAAACGGTTGCCTATTTACTTAAATCTCAACTATATTCGTATTGAATATGTGTTGGACAATCTATGAGCATATTATTAAAACATCAACTGTGAATAATAACGTATACATACCCCAAATCATAAGGTGATGTTCTTAGATCGTAAACACTAAAAACGCACTTTCGTCATCCACTAACTCATCTGAACTGGCAAGATGGCGTGGTCGGCGCTGCGGTTTCGCATTGTTTCCACTAGACGGCAGCACCTCACGGATCTAAGAAATTATACATCTGGAGGGGGAAGGATACGTGTTCGGTATTGCCCGCTGTTCGTCATTACCCGGTTCTCCCTACACAGCAGCGAATAACAGGAGAGATACTGCTCTCGGCCCCAGAACTCCCTTGCTGGCTCTCAGCTACATCCAAATAAAACACGTGATTCCATTAGTAATCCAAGATACTATGCTACCTCTCTTCTCATACCAGTACAATATCCTTAGATACAAGCCCAATATATTTTACTTACCAAACTGGATTAGGCCTACAAGGAGTAACAAGGCAAGCAGCAAGATAGAGAGTTTTCTGGTCTTAACGTGGCCGGAACACGTACAAATCTATACTGACGGCTCGAAAACAACAAGTGGGGTTGGCTATGCTTTCTTCTGCCCACTCACCCAAGAGTCTCAGAAAGTTCGCCTGCCACCAGAGACCACAGTATATACCGCAGAAGCTATTGCAATTAGAGAGGCCATGAAATATGGCTTGGAACGCTTCAATAAAATACTGATATTATCAGACGCGAAAAGCGTTGCTCAGAAGTTAGAAAATATGAAAAGAATCAACGGAATGAACAAGATCCTATTCGACATACTAAATTTTATGTACTCAGCTACCGTTGAGGGAAAGGAAGTGCACTTACTATGGATCAAGGGACACGCGGCGATACAGCATAACGAAAAGGTAGATCAACTGGCCAAGGAAAGTACTACGGACGGAGAGCAACAATATACCCGGCTGCCGCACGCCGACTTTATACAGTCGAACCTCTATAAGACGAATTTCAAGGGGTAAGGGAAAAATTCGTACTACCGAGGTATTCTTAATAAAGAGGTTCGTTTTATCGAGGTTTAATACTGCCGTTATTCGTCTTATAGAGGTTTCTCCTCGCTCTGAGATAACCTCTATAAAACGAAGATTTTTATGGCCAACCTCTATAATACGAATCATTGTTACCGTTACACTAAAGTTATTTTTTCAATGTAGGAAAAAGGTTAAAAAGAAAAAAAAAAAAAAAAACATGTATGTAGCAATTTTAAAAATACATACTCGTTTATATTTAAATCACTCAAGTATCAAAACAAACAATAAACTGTTTGAAAACCATGTACTGTATAGTAAAATGAAAACAAATCTGAAGCCAAAATACGGTAAATATAAATGGAAACCAAACTTATACATATGTAGTATGTACATATAATAAATAAGGACTAACTAATCTTAAAAAAGTCATCAATTTTAGATTGCTTACTTGCATGAAGGGTTACCATATCCAATGTGGAATCCAAATCGATGATGGCTTTCACTACACTATCACTTAAAGCATTTTTCTTTAAGAAAAAACACTTGAGCACATCAATAGCTTCTCTTGCGTCTTTCGTTGACAGTTCCGGTCGATCACTCTCCGCGGCTGCATCCTCCTCATCATCTTCAGCTGCGTCATCTTCTTTATGATTTGAGGGTTGAACAGAATCCAGGATATCCTCATCCGTCAGCTCTCCACATACTGCTACATTATCATCGAAATCAACAAATTCTTCAAACTCCATTTCTTGGACGCCTAGTCTTTCGGTAACTTTGTTCCAGTTTTGATCTGGGCCTACTTCTGCATTTTGGGGTGCTGGAGTTCGAGGTTGGTCATCGTCCTCATCTTCGAGGTCCGTCACACGAAATCCACATTTTGCAAAACAGTTAAAAACAGTTTTGTCGGTTACGTTTGACCAGGCCTTGTTAATCATCCACATTGCATTTAAAACGTTGATTTTAGTCGGTACGTCTTGATCCATATCTGTCAAAAACTGCCGAACAACCTCCTTTCTGTAGTTCACTTTGAAATTTTTAATAATTCCCTGGTCAAGTGGTTGGAGCTTTGATGTGGTGTTTGGGGGAAGAAATTGGACTGAGATGTTTGACAAGTTTGGAACAGTTCCGTGTGCACTACAATTGTCAATAAACAGCAGGATCTTTTTCTTTTTCTTCTTCATTTCTGTGTTTACAGTTTTCAGCCATGCACTGAACTCATCACCATTCATCCACGCTTTTGAGTTGGCCTTATACAGTGTTGGTAAACTGTTCACATTTTTAAAACATGTAGGTTTTTGTGACTTGCCAATAACCAAAGGCTTGAGCTTATTTTTTCCCGAAGCGTTGACTCCAAGCAACACAGTTAATCGGTCTTTGCTGTGTTTGCCTCCATTGCAAGGGTCTCCTTTAAACGTCATTGTTTTATCTGGTAGGCACTTGAAAAAAAGTCCGGTCTCGTCTGCATTATATATATCATCTGGGTGGTAACCCTGAGTAATGTCAGCAAGTTTTTCTTTCCAATCATCGCATACTGTACTGTCCACAGACGCACATTCACCACACACATTTTTAAAAACAATATCATTCCTTTTTTTAAATTTTTCCAGCCAGCCATTACTGGCACGAAAATCAGGGTGTCCCAATTGTACAGCAAACTGCTGTGCCTTTTCTTGGAGAATAGGGCCTCCGATTGACAAATTTTTATCGCGGCACTGCTTTAACCACTTTAAAGTGGCTTTGTCTACTTCCTGAAATTCACCGGTCTTTGCGCGTTTGCAAAACTTAGAAAGTCCACTTGCTTCATCGTACTTGTCTCTATTCTTTATAATCGTTGCTAACGTTGTTGAAGGGATGTTAAACTCCTTAGCAATGGTGATTTTCTTCTTCAACGGGTTTTCTTCCACATGCTTCAAAACTTTACGCTTGAACTCTACTGTTAACGCCGTTTTTGACTTTTTCCCTGCCATTACTGTTCATACAATAAAGATACGCACAACGGTCAGTCTTAAAACACAGCCGGAAGGGACACTTAAAAACACAGCCGGAAGGGTTACTCAACACTGCAAAGGCACGTGCCAAACAATGACTGATGAAGGAAGAGGGTAGGGTGGGGAGTTTCATGTTAAGACACGCTTCTGTTTGTTTTGAAAACTACGCACTATGGAGGTTAAGATCATAAGAAATTCGTCTTAAAGAGGTAACATTCGTCTTGTAGAGGTCTTGTGCTAAGAATATTCGTTGTATAGAGGTTAATCAGTCCTAGCCCATGTCACAAAACAAATTCGTCTTATCGAGGTTTTTAACCTAATTACTGCTTTGTATAGAGGTGTTTTTAGCATTGACCTTTATGGAAGTTTCAAGGGGATTTTAAAAAATTCGTCTTATCGAGGAATTCGTTTTAACCGAGGTTCGTACTAACGAGGTTTGACTGTAACAATCATTAGGAAAGAGTTTTTACAGAAATGGTCAGAATTATGGACGTCAACACAAACAATCAAAGGAAAGTATTATTCATCAATCCAACCCCATATACCTTCTAAATTTGAAGACTCTAAATTGGGCAAAAGATTCAAAACATCCATAATACGCATGCGACTTGGACACGGTTGCTACCGAAAACACCCTCATAAAATCGGCGTCATACAGTCACCTTTTTGCCAGGCAGATCAAGAAGAAATAGCAGATCTCAATCATATCATACTGGCATGCACCCTCTATCGGACCCTACAAAACAAATTATACAACAGCCTGGTCAAGCTCAAAATCCCACTTCCAACATCGGTAGATATCCTGTTGAGAGAGGGAAGACAAGATGTGTACGGAGCGATAGCTCGTTATTAAAGAGAGGCAGATATCTCCCTTTAAAGTAAAGTATAATAGATTTTTATTGAAGTGTATGCGTATATGTGTATATATATGTATGTACATATATATATATATATATATATATATATATATATATATATATATATATATATATATATATATATATAATTATTTTCAATTTACTTATAATTGTACTAAATGTAACGATGAACATTAGCTGTTAAGAAATTATCATAAAAGCCAAGTGTTATTATATTAAATGTTCGTGTGCAAACCAAGTACAACTCGTACTTCAACCAGAATATTATTCTATAGGATTTACAAATTATATTGGGTAAGAAAAGCTATGGAATTGGAATTGTCATCTCATTGTACTAATATTTTATTACTGATTAATTTTATAAGCCATGTGAAATAAGGCTTGGTTACATTAATTTAAAAGATCAAACAGCAAATGTAAACACTAATGTAATTACTAAAGCTGGCCGTATGGTCGATAGACCGAATGCCATGATTAATAAAATAAATAAAAATAATCTAAGTAAGGGAAGATCTCGTCACTATACTGGAAATACATGCTTACCATTATGAAGCTTCCCCATGCTGCTCCTATCTCAGCACATACTGTGTGTTCATCACATAACTGCGTAATTTTTGTAACTGTTATCTGTTTATTTAAAACGATTATTGCTGCCATTGGGTTATTGCCCTCTGTGATGTTACAGGCATTTGCGGGATTTTGCTTTGCCAGGAGTACGGTTCTTGTAGACAAATAATATCCTATCTCAATTCCTCAGCCACCTTTCTGATTTCATGTAGAACCATAGCGTTTCCTTTAGTATTCAGCTGAGTAACTTTTAACATAGAATTTACGGGTGTCTTGTGTGCACATTGCACTGGTGCCAAGGAAGTCTTGTATCTAACAGAATGCGTCCATGGGTCATGACAAACTGCTGGTATGTTTCCTCAGGATCAAATATTTCTCCTCTTCTCTCGAAAATCTTGTGAACTAGTGTCAGGAGCTGAGATGGGTCTGTTGGAAAATTTAGTGACCTCAGTTGTATTCTGTCAATTGGCGAAGGTTGTGGGAACGTTATGTTTTTACCGCCAGGATGGAGGACTCGTGTCAAATGTCGGAGGGCAAGTGTAAGTGTATGCACTTCTTCAGGTCTAGTTAGCCGAAGTGTATCCTCAAAATCGGCGTACAATACCGCTGGATCTGCAGTGATGGCATTCGGTTGACTTTTCACAAAGTTCGGGTGTTTTATTTTGCTGGTACGCATACTTGGTTTGCGAAGATGATATTCGTTTTCTTTGGAATATCCGAGCCCACCGCCTCTATCAAAACGCTGGCAATAATACGAGTCAGAGGTGGAGGAAATTTCGTCTAATTGCTCGTCTATTAACAGCTGCCGATCTGTTTGCACGCCGGCGCTTACCATCATTTTCTGCATTTCCATCGCCTTCTTCTTCCTAAATGTTTCAGCTCTTGCAGCATTTCCTCGTCTACGAGATGGGGGGTTGCCTCTCTTCTTTTGATTTTCCATTCCCACTTTTCCAACTGCTATTTCAACTGCTCTGTATATCAGATCTGCTATATTCTCTATTATTTCTTGATCTATCCTGCAACTGGATTGTAGACTAGCCATAATCTATTCTGTTAACTAGGCGTTGCAGTAGCAGTTGATACATGGGACAACCCTTTCCTTTGTTTTTGCATGACTTACCTCTTTTCTGGCATGGGATGCACGTTTGAGGCATTGACTTCTTATCACATTGATCACACTTGTGATTGTTCTGACCACAATGACTACAAGTCTCTATGTCCATTTGGCAGTGTTTACTCACATGTCCGAGGTCTCTGCACTTGACACAAGTTGGTACCACGGTGTAGTCTTTGCAATTGATTGCACTGAATTCCACGTATATTTTATGTTGCTCTAGTAATAATTTGCGCATAGCTGGGCTTACTTCTATAACGTGATGAACATAGGCTTTTCACGGGGTCCTGTTTTAAATTTAGGGCAGAAACCGCTTTCGAACTCCTCCTTTGATAATTTAACTTCAAAATTTTGCTCATATACTTTGTCTACTAGATCATTTATTTCCAAATTTTTTGGTAGATCATATAAGATTACCAATGGTTTCCTCTTTCTTGGAAGCTCACATTTTAGCGTCTCATTTAATTCTTTGTGTTCCATCAATTTTTTGACATCCTGTTTAGTTTCTGCATCTATAATTACTGAGTTATTGGTACTCCTTATTTTATTAATTTTTATTTTATCTTTTGATGGTTTGATTATTTTGGTGATCTGTTCCACAATTACTTTTCGATTTTCGCCACGTCTTGAGCTCACGAAAAGAGAACTTGTTTTCACGGGTGTGATTCTATTTTTGTTAAGCTAGTTGCCTTACTAGCCGCTGCAGCATAGCTTGGCCGAGAAGTTGTGTTTCCATTTGACTTAAGTTCCTCAATTGTTTTGTTTAGCCTCTCTAATTCTTCGTTTAATTCTGAATTTTTTACTCCTAGCTTACCTTGCCACCACCTCCCCACCACATTGCCTAGTGTCGTTTGGCACAGAGCAGCAACAGAAGGCGTGCGCACCGCTGCTGCAAACCGATGACAAACAGCGCACCGCTACACACGCCTGTGATGTTTACCAACTCAGTGTGGGTAGCTGCGTCTCGTCTCCGCTAGCAGAGGCGGCCCTGTTCCCATGGTGTCCCGTCCCGTCTCGCCTCCGTTTACAAGGGATTGTGGGAATGCGCCTTTAGAGAAATGTCTCTGTTGAGGCTTACACCGGGTGACATTGACGAAGGTCGCTTCTTGTTAGGGGAACAATGGCTCAGCGTCGCCCTTTCCTGGGCAGCTGGCTGAGGTGGTTGACCGTCTGTCCCCCAGGGCCCCCCTTCCTCTAACCACACTAATCAAATAATGTAATTGTGATGTTATCATAACATTACACCCTGCTTTAACGAATACCGAAAAATATTTCGACCTGATTAGAACGATAGTGTGAATTTCTTAGAAAATATATTCAAAATAAATTTTTAGCGATTCAAAAACTTATATAACCTTTAATATATAAAGAAAAAACTTTATATTTTATAAATAAAGAAAAAACTTTATATTCACAACATTACTGCCGGAAAAATAGCGTCGAACGAATGTAAACAAGACTTAACTTTAACTAACCTAGCGCGGCAAAAAGTAATTGAAGAAATCACTTAAGGATTTTTTAAATAGTAATTACATTAACGATTAACAACTACACATGCTTCTGCGGAGTAACAATCATATTAAACACATTTTGAAAGATACTGCAGTGAAATATTCGAAATTACTCAAAATGTAGACCCGCTGATTAAAATTACAAATTTGTATTAAGTATCACACACGCTTCTAAAATATCTTATATTCTAACGCTTTATCGTAATATGGTATTATGTATAACATAATAGATATACTTACTTGGACGTTTTGACATTCCGGAGTTCTGCTGAGCAGAAATCGTTGTTTGATGCAAAAAACATTCTCAGCATCATCACGTCAATTCTGGACAAATTGGAGCCATTTTCCTTGATAAAAATAACCTCCAATTCGAGTTTAAGTAGAGCACTGAAACCTCAAAAACTACTCAGAGGTAGTCAACAAATTTAAACGGGAGCAAAATTGATGCGAATTGAAAACTGATGTAATGAGCTCCGATTGGTGTTTCGTATCACTAAAAGCTGTATTTTTGCTTTTTTATTTTATTAAAAATAGTATGTTGTTAACTCCTATCCAACAAATGAAGTTGATTTTCGGAATCCTTACAACTTACTCTATCAGTGTAAATTAAGGTTTCATGGTTTCACAGTTGGTGTCAGGTACCCCATTCAACGTTCAGGATACTACTGAACGTGCTGAGGCAAAAGCCTTTACATGTATGGGTAGACTTGATAGAAGGTGTAACAGCTTATTATTTAATTTTGAGGAATTTGATTAGTTGGAACTGTACGTTGTGAAGACCTTTTAGTTTTAATTTACTGCAAGTTATGAAATGAAATTCATGGAACAACGTGTTGTCAGTTGGTAGCAATTCTCAATCGAACAGAGTAGACAAAAATTGTTATTACTGTACTGTGGGTATTCACTTGTAACAAGACGGCTGTGAAAGTATACATTAGGGGACAACCATTAATTACGTGAGGTGAAATAGGGGAGGGGGGGGGGGGTCCGGCGAAATCTCACCAGATCTCACCAGGGGGGAGGGGAGGGTCTACTGAAATCTCACGTGAGATTTTGCGGAAAAATTTGGGGACAGTAGAGCCAAAAAAAGGTCTACAATTTGCGCAAAAGTCGATTTTAGGAGGGAATTTCGTCAAAAAAGGGTGTAAAAGTATACAAAAGTTTCCAGGGCGATTTGTAGGGGAGTTCTCACGGACCAGATCTCACCAGACGGGGGGGTCCGGTCAGATCTCACGAAATCTCACCAGGGGGAGGGGGGGGGTCCAGAAATCCGGAAAAACACCTCACGTAATTTGTGGATGCCTCCTTATCATTCTCCGCCTCATAAACAATACATATTTCACAACCAAAAACACACATTTCATGAAAAACGTAAATTACACAAATCACAGACAGATGGCAACCTTTAAGATCCCCCTATTGCTCCAGGACTGACAATCACTGGTTCCAACTAACAAATTTAAGAATTTGTTCAACGTTGCATTATTAGCTATGATGAGAATCAAGACTTTACGTGATCACTCAGGATCCATTCGCAAACAATAATCGTAATAAGGATGTTATAATTCAGCAATAATATTTTTCTGTCCACTATAAACTCGGAATTATTATTATAATCATATACCAATTTAATAACCTCAGTAAATAGTTAGAAAATCGTAATAAATAGGCAATATAATTCAAAACTAAAGTAATGCATACAGCAAAAACAAACGGAAGTTCTTAGAAATACGTTTTACTTGCGAATCACTACGAACTACAGAAACGTATATTTGTCGACACGAATCAAATGTCAGCTGGAATAGTAAGAGCAATATGGGCAATGCAACCGGCTGAGCTGACGCCCGTTTCGCGCTTTTTTACAAATTTCGGATCAGCGTAAATTTGTATAGGATCTTTCAGACCATTAAATGGTGCCGGATCCCGCTAGATTGCTGGTTCAAAGCGGCGTAGTGATGTGGAAAAGTCTGGCGTAATTCGTAATAACACCACGCACTGTAGTATGGTTAAATAATTACATTCTTTGGAGTGCAGGCAATTTCTAAAATACAGCACTCTGCTCGCCAAAAACTAAAATTATTTAGGAGAAATCTAGACGCCATTTTAGTGCAGATGTTTCTCAACATCGTGGACATCCTGAGTAAATAATTATTTTTTATAACACCGACAGTGGAAGCGACTGTTTTTTGAGCCATTCCGCGTTAATTTTACTTCTTACATTTTTTGTTTCCGGTTTTAGGTCGAGGTCATTAGTAGCTGGAAGTGGAATATAACAATCTCTGGCTGATCAAACCGACCATTCAGCTGTGGAGCAGCTCCTTCCAGTGGGCGAGGAGGAATGAGGTTCTCCTTACTTGCCTCCGTATAGGGCACTGTCCTCCGATTTTTTTTTTTTACTTATAGCTTTACGCCTCGTCGACGTCGAGTTCATTAGAGCTGGTATGGGATTGAGGACAAGGAACGGGAAGGAATTCGGCCATGGCCTTTGAAGGAAGTATCCCGACATTCGCCTGGAGTGATTTGGGGAAACCATTGAAAACCCAAATCTGGATTCCCGGACGGGGATTCGAAGCCGCGTCCTTTCCAATGCGAGGCTAGAACGTTAACCGTTTACCCACCACGCTCGGTCTGCCTTCCGACGCATACAGGTAGTTTCTTTTCCGCTAGGAGGCCGCTCCGGAATATGATGCTTGTGGCGTATCTTTAACGGTGAGCTGCATTTTAAATGATTTATATTAAGGGGCGACGTTGCCCTAGCCAATGATCTGCCCCATGTTTTAGATAATGATAACGGCAACGTTGGCAATGTTTTAAAATTTTGTGAAATGGTCGGTCTTTTCTTTAGGGCAGGTCAGCATTTTAAGGTCCGTTCCCACGATCCCTTGTAACGAAGACACGACGGGACGGGACGAATACTCAACCACACACCATGGGAACAGGGCCGCCTCTGCTAGCGGGGACAAGACGCAGCTACCCACTCTGAGTCGGTAAACATCACAGGCGTGTGCAGCGGTGCGATGTTGCCATCGGTTTGCAGCAGCGGTGCGCACCCCTTCTGTTGCTGTAAAGTGCTCTGTGCCAAACGACACTAGGCAACGTGGTGCGGAGGTGGCGGGCGAGGTAAGCTAGGACTAACCTGCGGCCCGCGGTCGTCCCTACACTTCGGCTAATGAGGTCCGTCCCGTCGCCTTCGTTACAAGGGATCGTGGGATCGCGCTTTTAGATGGATTGGTGGACCCTTCACAACCAGATAAGCATGTACCGTGTTTCTATTGTATTTCTTATTTCCGCCCGGCCATTTCACAGTTTTCCCGTTTTTTTTATATATATAAAGAAAGAAAGAAATCTGGTTGGCCGTTTGACAGCCAACCAGTTAATGTCTATAAAGTCTTGGTTGTTATGGCCCTTTTTGCAGCATATGGTGTAGTATATACGTTGTTTAGCTGTCTGTATTGTCGTCCAAGCAGATTATAATTTAGTTATTATTATACCACGTTGTCATACCTGTCATTAGTCATAACAGGAATGATTCGGTTGTTAGCGAGCTCTTAAGTCCTTTTCACCCGTTAGAAGGAGCTGCTCCACGGCTGAATGGTCGGTTTGACCAGCCAGAGGTTGTTAAACTCCACTTCCAACAACAAAAATTCAGGCTGGATCCTTAGAGCCAGTTACTTATTTATTTGGTTACTTTGTTTCAAATCTGATTGGCCTCTTTACAGCCAGCCAGAGTTACGAATTTTATTTAAAAATGTCATATTGGTCCCTTTACAACCAACCTGACATTATTTAAAGCCAAACGTTTAATTGTATTACCACATTCTGCTGTCTATATTGCAGGCCATTTTTCGTGCGGCAATACAACCATCAATTTAGTACAAGGATTGAGCCATGTTTCCGCACAAGTTGACGCGTCCTTTACCCCAACGAAGAAGACGATCTTCGTCTCTTCCTGGTCTTGTGAAGGCGAGCACATACCCAACAAACAAACAAACAAAAAAGTGCGCCGCTGCCTTTGGGGCTAGAAGTACTTGTGTCTGATCGTGGTGTGCTAATTGTAAGTGAATCTATGGAAGGGTAGTGTTTGAAATCAAGTCTTGATCGAAGATTTTGATAGGGTTAAGGACACACATGGTAAAGGTGCTGCTACGATCTTGCCTCATGAACAGATATTGCAACATTTTGTTTAGAAATTTAAAACTGGTCGTTCAGGGACTTACTAAGGAAATATTCTTTTAAATTGTTGTAGACAATAGGTAATTAAGCTAACTAGTCATAATATCAAATTATTGAAACTGATATGAAACTATGCTCTATAAAGCATGTGAGCAATAAGGACGCAAATCATAAGTTAGTTTTTCAGTACTTCTTCGGTGTTAATTCAGCTTCCCAATCTCTTACAGGACCTCTGCGGTGTTTCTACTGTGTACTGCTGTCTGCGTATTGTCATCGGTCACAGCTGGGCTCCTCACCATGTCAAGGTGTCTGGACGACGTAATGGCTCAGAAACCCTTCTCAAAAGGCCCTTTCATAGTAGTGACGTCACGCCGGCAGACATTGCTGGCCAAAGGCATCGCTCCTTCGATCACCAGTCGACTGGTGGCGTCTTCGACGCCCCAATTCGACATCCAAGAAGTTCTGACACTTCTGCTCAAGATGGCGCCATTTCCAGTGTTACTCACGGAACTTCACGGTCAAGATTCCAATCCTGTGGTGTCTGAACCGATGGACGGTTTCATCTTCTTACTGCAAGATGACAGCGCAGTTATTGCCGAAGTAGCAAAACTACTTAAAGTATTCGGCTTAAGATCTCTTTACTGGAAACCAATGCTAAAATTTCTAATTATTTTCATAACAGAGGATTACCAACATTTAACTGCTGTTGCTAAACTATTACAAAGTTTCGATAGGTGGAACGCTATAGATTGCGCTGTGTTGACAGTAACGAAAGGAAGAATAGACCGTTTTCCAGTAATTTCAGACATCAGTGTTTACTCTTGGCTGCCTTACGAACCTGTAGGGAGATGCAGAAAGGGTGAAGTAGAGCCTACGCTTATAAATACGTGGGACTTAGAAAAGCAGTGTTTCCGAAACCCCGCAACTCTTTTCGTTCCAAAAGTCCCGAAAAGATTGAACGGTTGTACCGTTAATATACTCGCTTTTGATTATCCCCCAATGTCTACCATTTTACGCTATTCTGACGGCAGAATACGTTTTGTTGGATATGAAATATCTTTGGCTCGCACAGTGTCGCAGGTGCTAAATGTCTCGTTGAATATCATGCCCATTTTCCTCGGGACTAGTGAAGAGTCATTCGCAAATCGTTTTGAAAACAGTTCCTGGAACAAAGTTGTGGCAGATTTACAACACCGCCGGATAGATCTTGTTCTAGGCGGAGTTTCTTTATCTATCGCTGCATTCTTTCCAGTAGAAACCACGTGGCATCATCGCCGATTGTCGCTGACCTGGTTTGTACCAAGAGCGGAAAAGCTACCTCCGTGGAAAAGTGCATTCGTAGCATTTGGCTTTCAGATTGTCGCCCTCACAGGGTTAATTGGCATTTCTATAAATATGCTCATAAATGTTATTTCAGTTAAATACGAAAGGCGTCAGTATCGTGGTTTTATTAACACCTACTTTAGCTTGTTGTCAGTTTCTCTCTCCGTTTCGACGAAGGAGCCTTGCAGTGACCGCGTTAGAGTGATGTTCTTTGCATGGTTATTTTATTGTTTCTTTTTAAATTTGTTGTTTGGGTCTTATGTGACCAGCTCTATAGCACGACCGTTATCTGAAAGCCAAATCAGCAACGAAAAGGAGCTGGCGGAATCGAACCTGAAATGTGGTGCCGTAACCCAATTGGCCAAAGCCCTTAATAGTTATAGGGTGGCCTCATTTCCATTTATAGATGTAGAATGCAACTTGTTCGAAAAGTGTATTTATAGAATGGCCTACAAACGAGATTTGGCCATGGTTGCACCGAAGCTTTTCACTCAATACCTAGGCAGACGCAGCAGGTACCATGACGAGTATGGTGAACCCCAACCTTTTAGAGTGAGCCTCGACTTTCATGACTATGCTAATGAATAAAGCTGACCCATTACATCCATTAATTAGCAACACCATTAGACGAGTCACGCAAGCACAGCTGATACGAAGACACAGAGTTACTAGTGGAAAAGACGACGAGGACGAATATTCTGAAGATGAGGACAAAGAAATGAATAGGGAAAAGTCAAGTTCAACGGGACAAATCTTTGCATTATTTGGGACTTCCTTCCTTCTAATGAACGGTTTTGCATTTTTTCTTCTCCTATGTGAAATACTGTTCCACAGATTTTTCTCTCGGCGTAAAATTTGCACTCATCTTTTCCGTCGGCTATTGCATAGACCAGTGGTTCCCAATTAGTGGTACGCGTACCCCCAGGGGTACTTGAGGTTACTTCAAGGGTACGTGCGATATTCTCTTGGTCGAGGTAATCACTAAGATAATTTGAAAAAAAAAAATAAGCAAACATTACTAATCGTTAAAATATATTTTTTGGACATTTGTTGATTTTTTAAATGCTTTTTATTCAATTATAAATTAATAAATCACGAAAAAATTGTTTCATCTATTATAATTTTAGCTATAAGGGGTACGCGAGGTTGTGGTACTCAGGAAAAACTAATAGGGAACCATTGGCATAGACGAATGCCCCATTAGAAATATAGTACACAGTGATTGGCAGAAATATCATGGTCAACCCACTGTACAACAACCAGTAACACAGTCTATTTTGGTTATGATTGTGGTTGAGTCTCGTAGTTAGTGGTCAGTGCGGATCATTAAAAATCGGTAAGAAATTGAAAAGAACTTAAATTGAGAAACAATTAAGGCAATTAGCTGAAACAACTTAGGAGTAAATCTCAAATTCTACGTGGACCAATATATCTGGATTTCAGTATACAATATAAAAATCAACCAATCTCCGATTTCAACTGTTTCATTTAAACCTTCTAGGTTCCGTGATCCAACATAAACATATATTTACTAAATAAGATATATAGAGTTTTTATCACAGTGGATTAAAAAGCAAGATGGTAAATGTAATTTCACTGCAGACAGACATCCATTGCAACAGACGCACGAATCTTGTCAAAAACTACAGTTCGATTACTTGTCTTGACAGTGTTACCATACATTGGGTAAAATTGAAAATTCGAAGTATCACGTGTAACGAACTTTAAGTATCTTGAATTTTACCGTTTGGTGTAAGTTCAATGATTTGGATTTGACATGAAAAAAGCACTTGAGAATTCACACATCCAAGATTTTTGTACAGCAAATTATTTATAGTATATCACTCATTCTGTTGATTTTGCTTACGAACCATGAACTTTTTTGTTTTGTTTTTTTGTTCAGAGAGAACCTATATAATTGAGGAAGAATTATAATCTTGTGTTTTTGAGAGAAACTTTAAAATAAATAAGCTTACCATTACCAAAAATATTTCTTCATAATTCTTAATTATTGAAAATTCTTGCTAGGTCAGATTAAAAACTAATAAGAAGAGACGAATAACTATTAGACGTCGCATTTTAAAATGAAAAATCGAAACTGTTTACAGATTTAAACAAATTGTTTAATTCATTGAAGATGACGGAAAAAACTACAACAGTTAGCTCTGTCGTTTGCACAACAAAATTGCGCATGAAAATTGTTGCTGCTGTAGAACTATTCCGTGAATTATAGTCTACATATAAGTGTTTCTTTAAATCATAAAAATAAATGACACAATATACACAATTCTATTCCATTACCGCTATAATATACTTTCCTAGACTGCTGAGTGAAGAAACGTTCTTCCCCGTCTTATGACCAGGAATTTTTACGGGCGTTGCACTATTATATGAAGATACTAGAACACTCCGTGATTGGGATTCCACGTTAAACTGTACGTCCAGCGATGAAATTGAAAGAATTCGAGTCAAATTCATAATTTGCCACGTATTAATTTTTCCAAGGCATCATTCATAACTACCGCCAGTGTGTGCATTTCCGCCAAGTTATCCAACTAGGTAAAGTCAGTGTATCCAAATATTTTACAATGTCTTTGTTACCATTCATATGAGCATGGTTTTAAAATGATTGTATGACGACAGATGTGAAATTTTTTTGTAAGATTGGCTCTAGAGATTTTTAACCAATGTTTTTGTATTAAACTGCAAAAATTATTTCTGGATATTAAAATTTTATTGAAATTCACTATCAATTATTTAATTATTTTATTTTAGTAAGGCTATCTAGTTTATTTATATACAAGTAAAAATGGGTAAGAAATACATAATATACTTCAGAGGAACACCTTTTATAAGACATTCTTTTGTGGGCTACTTTGAAACAAACTCTTTATTGAGGCCAGCTATAATTATTATAATCCGAGACTCATGGTCTAATATTTTTTCCCCAAGTACTTTTATATCCTGGTGGAAGCGTTCCCATGTTCCTTGCTGTAATATCCTAGATCAGGGGTCAACTTTCTGAGTTCCTTAATAATATCCTGAGAATCTTTCAAATTTTGTTGTAGTTTTTAGGGAAACTGTCCTTTGATTTATTCCCTCCTATCACAGGGTGACAGTCCCTTGTGGTCTCACTAATCCAGTCACTCAATATCTCAGCAATTTTAAAATCCTCAGTAACTTCAAATCTTTCTTGTCTACAATAGTCTGAATACATTCTCTTCCCCTCCGTTCTCTAATACTGCATAGAAATTTCAAGATGCACCAAAAATTTCACCATAAACCCATCCTTTTCTTCTCTCTTCGATATTATTAATTGCTGGTTTAGTTGTCTCTACGCCCTTCCTACCTCTTAACTCTGTTGTGTTCGCTTTTACTAGCCTCTTTAACCTACTCACCTTCCTATTTTAGTATGTATATTATGTCCTTCGCCTTATTTTCTACTTTGGAATAAACATTTCCTCGCCCTTTTTTACTATCTCCTTAAACTCTTCCCACTTCGTCTCCACTGTACTTGTTCCATCCTTCCATTTGCTGAACCTTTACCTCAAATAACTCTTTAATTCTAAATTCAGTGCCGTTTTATAACTATGCCTATTTCTCCTTTCTATTTTGGCCACTAGTTTACTGAATTCCTTAATATCCATCAGTACTGTATTGTCATCACTTATTCGTTCAGTTATCTGACATCCCATAAGATTTTCATCAGGCTTTATTAGAAAGATATCCAACATTTTTAGTCCCCTCGTAATTTGCTCTACCACTTGTGTAAAACCTCCTTCCCTTACTAAGGTATTTGCAAATCTCTGTTTCCTTGTTTAATTAGTTTATTTCCTACCCAGTTAACACGTTGCAAATTTAAATCCCCTCCAATAATGACCATTCTACGCTTACATCTGAACTGTGAATTTGAATTTAGTTTCTCTCCAAGAATCTCATCTCCATCATTCATTCTTCCACTACAAGAAGCAGCCTATACCCTGATTTTTTCTTTTCTATCACCCCAACAATCTACCCCTAGTAACTCACGGTCACGATCTATGAACACTAGAGAACTATAGTAATCTTTGCTAACGCAGTATCAATACCCCCCACCAGTTGCTCCTCTGTCTCTGCGGTACACTCTGTAACGTTCAGGGAAAACCTCATTGTCTAGTACTCCTTCTTTTAACCAAGACTCTACCCCTATAATCACTTGTGGTTCATGTATCTCTATTAAGTTTGCAAATTCTTTGTTCGTTATATTTCTACAGTTCACCAATAACACCCTTATTTTTGACTTTGTGGTATTTTCGGCATTAACCTTTGTCTTTCTAGTTGTACCCACTTACGTTATTATTTGAGTAGCTGATTCCTTAGCATTTGTGTTTCTTCCCCATAGTGCATCTAAATTCAGTATCCCTTTGATCACTTATTTTTATCCCCTCTCCGGAAGCCCCTAACCTAAAAAAGACAGTCTTGACCACATCATTTAGGTGTAGACCATGCCTAATAAAACCCCACATACGACTGGTATTTATTGGCACAACCCCAAAAACAGAACTAATGCCTTTTTTTTTTTTTAGCATCTCTGTTTCCACCTTTACCTGCCTCACAGCGTGTTTCAACTGTGGACGATCATGGCGACTTAGAACCTGCATCAGTTCTACCCTGTTGTGCTGCGCCTCCTTCACCACCTTCCTCAGGTCACTCTCAAGTTTATATCCTGCAACTCCCACTATCAGCACTCTATCATCCTTAGTGAAATCCCTATAAAGTAATCCTATATCCTCTATTACCTGTCCTAATATTGCACTGGGTTTGAAAAAGCTTGTGACCTGGTAGCCTGTGCTTTATTGCTCCTGCAGAAGATGACCTACACCATTCCCATGGCTACTATCTAGCAATAGAACTTTTTTATTCCTATTTTTTTCTTGTACTCATATATTTCTATTCAGGATGTAACATATATCCGCATCCAAAAGTGAAATTCTACCTCCGCATCCGCAATATTTAATGTAGCTGTATAGCGGATATTTTGTTTATATTGCAGTATATCTCACAATTTTCCCTTTTTACGAGATTATGCCCATCGTCGCTTAACTAATAACAAATTGTTTTTTTCTTACTATCTTGCAATAAAAGTAGCAGTGAACTGAACGATGTTATTAACTAAGCGACGAATTTACAATTTGAACTTGCATGTAAAGTAAAGAGGCTTATTCATGGTCCAACGTATATGACATCAACGTAGGACTACCATAGGATACGCTCACCCATTCAATAGAGCTTCCTCCATGTGAGACACAAATTTCAGTTGCTCCTCCAGGTTTACACCAAATTAACGGACTACTGCTTTTCTCTTTATCGTTTTAACCCTGGATCTTACATACCGGCCCCGCAGGGGCCTGGTACGCAAGTGCCAGGTACGGGTTTGGCGAACCCGCGGTGCCAGAGCTGGAAACTTATGAGCGCCGCAAGTTTCCCACACCGTAAACTCCTACCATGCTTCAACGACCACCGTAGGGCGTGGCGGCGGAACGTTGTGTGCCTAGGAGAACGGGGATCTTGGCTTTATCGCCCGGATCGCGAGGATGGTACAAACCTCTATTAAAAAAAAAACCCTTAACCTCAAGGTCGGACACGTGCCGAGGAGGTGCATGGGTGAGAGGCAGATCACTCGCTAACGTGCAACCTCAGGGGCACCTGCGCACCCCTGTTGTATTGGTGCTTCTTTTTAAACTGGTTTTACTCGTGGGACCATAACGAAGTCTACCACAAAAAACAAAAAACCCTGCGGTACGGGTGTGCCGCAGGTTAATCCTAATACACCCAGTTCTAAGAAGCGGGTGAGGGTTGACAACCCCCCCGCCTCTGAAAGTAATGGTAACGGAAAGGTGTGTTCCATTGCGAACGCCTTTGTGGAAATGCAGAGAGTCGAAGGGTCGTTCGAGAAAGTCTCGCCTTTCTACATCCAAAAAGGCTTGGAGGGTCTTGTAGGGACCCTGAACTCTGTAAAGAAGCTGAGGAACGGGACGCTGCTACTGGAAACATGCACCAGTAGACAAGCTACCCAACTCCTTAACTGTGTGAAGCTCGGGGAGTTCGCAGTCAATTGCGAACTCCACAAATCCCTGAATAGCTCTAACGGCGTAGTCACCTGCCGTGATATAATGGAAATAGGGACCGAGGAGCTCGTTAAGGAGTGGGAAGATCAGAAAGTGGTCGAGGTACGTCAGATAACGCGAAGGGTTAGTGGCAGTATTGAAAAGACTGCCACCTTCGTCCTGACATTTGACACTCCAGTACTACCGAAGAACATCAAAGTAGGTTACATCAACCTAAATGTCCGTCCGTATGTTCCGGACCCGATGCGCTGTTTCCAGTGTCAGAGGTTCGGACATACGACGGCGTCATGTAAGGGCAACCCCACCTGTGGTAAGTGTGGCAAGGGGGCACATGAGCCGGGCGTTAGTTGCACGCTACCACAGGTGTGCGTCAACTGCTCCGGTTCGCACCCTGCCTGGAGTAGGGAGTGTCAAGTGTATCTTGAAGAGCGCAAGATACAGGAGCTGAAGACCAAAGAGCGGATTCCCTATGGGGAAGCTAAAAATAAGGCCAAGTCGCTCGCCGCTCCAATCTTTGGGACTAGTTTTGCAAAGATGGCTTCAGCTCCCGTCAGGAAGCAGAGTACTGCTACCCAGACGTCCTTTACAGACATGAGCACGAGTACTTCGTGCTCATGTCAATGCAAATGCGGTGCTAAACCCGCTATGGTCCTAACGCCTCAGACCGCGGACATGGGTAGCAGCACTTCTGACACCTCGACCACACCAGCAGCAGTAACAACTATTCCACCAGCACCAACAGTAGCAGTCAAGATAACACCACCTCCTGTACCTCCACGCGCTGTTATAGCTGCCCTCAAGTCCTAAAAACGCAACACAATCAACTAAAATGTGGCGCACCGTCATGGGTACGCCCACAGGTATCACATACCGGTGGGTCCTCCCGGCAGAAAAGAAAGCTGTGTGTCAGAGGACAGTGCCCTATACGGAGGCGAGTAAGGAGAACCTCATCCCTCCTCGCCCGCTGGAAGGAGCTGCTCCACGGCTGAACGGTTGGTTTGACCCAGCCGGAGCTTATTATGCTCAACCTCCAGCCACTGCCTCTGCCAGATGTAAAAAACAAATCTTTTCCCCGACCGAGGCAAGGTCAGACTTTGGGACCGGATCAAAGTCAACTCTGACCTTGTTGCAGGCTAATTTGGCAGCTTCATCAGCTGCCTCGTTCCCCCTGATTCCCACATGACCAGGTACCCAACAGAATACGACCTCCTTTCCAGAAGATTGGA
>JARYHS010006263.1:0-21859 GCA_031002005.1 Vandiemenella viatica
AGAAAAGGAAACTGCATCTCTGGTGGGAATGGAGACATTCTCGGCAGGTCAGTCTCATTTAATCTTCAGAATTTTGTGGCAGGAAGCTTTTATTAAAAACTTAATGATTTGAAGATAGAATAGGTCATCAGATCATTGTTTTTCATAACTCCTATGTAATCACAATGTATTGTTAAATAGTATATAGAATTTTAAGGACAAACCGCACTGATCATTACAAAAAAGAAAAGAGTTGAAGTTACTATTATCTACAAACCAGTCAGTGACTCATAAGAACTGTTAGTTTGCCCTCAGAACTGTTTACGCCTGTCAGTTGAAAATTGCTAAGATATGCTCATGTCTCAAAACTCCAACAACAACAGTAATGCGAGCTGACACAACTTAATGTAAACCACCACCGAGGCTGCAAGTGGTGAAACAAATTGTCATCATTATAAAACAGAAACTATCCATACTTCTCACATCTTGGTCTACGATTATGGCTCAATTGTACAAGTAAATAGGGGAATACTTATTATAAAGTCAACCCATATGACAGAAAAGAACTTAAATATTATATACTCGCAACCATCTCAACAGAAATATTTGAGTATTCATTTTCTACATTACCATCTTCAGTTATTTCTAGCAACTAATTAAGATAAGTAACTTCAGAGCATCACCAGAACTATACTATTTGGAGCAAAACGCAACTCAGTGTTTTCAAAAGATACGCACAATACATAACAGATGAACACATTTAGATTTGTGCTGGAAAATTCTGTTAGCAACAAGAGGATACTAAAAAATGAAATCTATGTGGCTTACACTGAAAACTAAAAATACCACTTTTACAATAAACGTTTCAGTCAGTGACATTCTATTGACAAGCAAATACATACTACATGTTGAATACGCTTTAATAACTCGATATTTAACTAATTTTAACTGAAAATGGAAAGCAAGATATTCAAGAAAATAACTTTCAAACAACTACAGATTGCTGTTCCTAAACTGCTTAACTCTGTGTAACATAAACAGTAATCATCACAGACAAAAAGAGTTGACAGAAATCGCTGTACAATACATACCTCTAAATGGCACATCAATGAGATTTTCCTGTGCCTGTAGTACTTTTCATACAAAAGTAAATTTGTGCAATATTTACAGCAAAAAGAGCTTTTGTCTCTTCAGCTTAACCTACCGATTTATCACAGTGAAGCACTAGTAAACAACGTTTTACTTTCTGTAAATGAATTTGCTCACATTTTTTCAGACGAACAAACACTACTTAGGTAAAGTTCCAGTTTACTCACTTAAAGGTATCGAGAACATCACATGTTAATCTCATTCAGTCTAACGAGCAAAATGTGTTAATTCCCAAGTTTTTATCAAGCAAAGTAAACAGCAGGCGAGTGAAAGGAGGGTCCTCAAGTTGTTGCGGGACATTAAGAGTGTACTCTACGACTCCGTAAGCAGCTTTAAGCTATAAACCTACCTCTTCCACAATATATACAGCACTTATTGGCTCCATATCACCTCCTCCTGTCGTCTCGAGAGAGCAAAAACGAAATGAAACTACACAGCAAAATAACAACGATTCACGAGAACAGCTGATAGGTTCAGCTACAGAGATTCTTAATGTCTTACTTGGAGACCATCAGACCTGTTCAGAACGGATTTCGATCCCCCGAGTTTATATTGAAGGGTAATTACTCCATATGTCTGTGTTAAAATTATTTCTTCAAAATGAGCCCTAGGTATCGAGAAATTACCGCGGAACATATGTGAATATCTTTTAAATAATATAATTTTAGCTCATTGTTTATAAGTTTCAGCGTAGTGTATCCAGTAAGGTGCTAATTTCTTATTTAGCGAACCCGGGTTCAAATCCCCATACTGCCAAATATTTTTATTTCTTTTTTTATATGCAGTCATCATTGATTTTATTTCATTTAAAATTCATTTACGAATTTTTATTATGCAAAATAACTTTTAAACAAAATATTACAGAATATACAGTCCTTTTTTTTTTTTTTTTTTTTTTTTTTTTTTTTTTTTTTTTTTAGAAAATCATTATTTAATTGTTTATTGTTTATTGTTTATGTGTTTTTTATTAATGAAACAGGTATATTTCATGTTCATCGTTTCTATACTTGTATCTCTACAATTAATATCGAAAAGTAAATATATTACAGCCATAAGGTCGGGGTTTTTCCCCCCTACCACAGTTATACTTATTTCCGTTCAGTGGTGGTAGCATGTAAATGTTTGAAACTAACATAATGTCTGTTATTTCGCATAATAAAAATTCGTAAATGAATTTTAAATGAAATAAAATCAATGCTCAATGATTACTGCATATGAAAAAAGAAATAATATGGGGATTTGAACCCGGGTTCGCAAAATGGGATCTTATTGCCTTACAGCATACACCACGCTGAAGATTCAAAGCAATGTACTAAAATTATATTATTTACAAGATATTTACATATGTTTCCGCGTTAATTTCTCGATTTCCAGTGCTCATTTTGAAGAAATAATTGTAACACAGACATATGGAGTAAATACCCTTCAACCTATACTCGGGGGATCAAAATCCGTTCTGAACAGGTCTGATGGTTCCCAAGTTAGAGTAAGAATTTCACTTTTTATATCTGCTTCTCCAAACCTAAGATCATTGCTATCTAAATTCTAAATCGTTGTTCCCCTTTCCCTCGTTCCATGGATTCATATTAAATTTACAGAACCACTAAGATTTTTTTTTATTTTTTTTTTAGTTATTCATCAAAATGAATGCCTCAGTAATTCTGAAGATTCACAAAAATCTACGAGCTATGTTAGTTGAATTCAATTAAATTTAATTCCGATGCTTCGTTCGCGATTTTGCTAATCATCTAATTAACCCTTATTACTTTATTATTATTACTACTATACAGATTTGATTGATAACCCATTTACTTTTTCGTATATGATTTTCATTTTAAATTCCATCAGTTATCTTGGCAGATTATTCATCATTTCCGTTAAGTAATTTCTTGTTATCCCCGACACCCTCGCCCACAACAGGAGATTTTCCCACTCATTTACGCCTGACACAGGGAGCCAGCACGCGTCCACGGTCATCTTTACCGTTCCCTTCACTACTCCTAAGTTTTTGACTAATATTCCTCCAGGTCCCTTTACCAATCCTCCTCCTGTCTTCCAAAAAAATATATCATTCTAGCTCCTTCGTCATGTCAATTACTTATTGTCTTCTGAGGTAATTTCCACAAATAAATATAGCTGCCTTCCTTTGCAGGTCCTCCAACACCTATATTTGATACCAAAAATGTGGATCTCAAACTAAACCACCTTATTCCAGCAATGGTACGTTCAAATTTTGCTAACCTCATTCCCACAATTTTCTGGTGCTGCTTGTCTCAAGAAATGAAGGATTTTGAAACCTTTTCCTGCCACCTGCTCAATGTATGCTACCCAGTTGAATTTATTATCAAATGTTAGGCAAAGATATTTACACCATAATAATCCTTCAACAAGCAATTCTGTCCCCATCTTATAATCATAAACAACCTTATCTTACTTTTAATCTGTGTACCTCATAAACTGACTCTTCTTGGCATTTATCTTCATTCCATGCTGACTTATCCAGTTAGATATTCTACTTAGGTAGCCCGGCAGCTGTTCATAGTCTTTTCCCTTTTTGATCCTATTGAATACCAATCTGTCATCTGCAAACAACGTACATTCCACTATCACCACAATAACTCATTAGAATGATTGATAGCAATGATACCAATACACTACCCTGTGGCGCTCCAACTATCACTCACCCCCTCCCCCACCCTTATTTTCAAATGGCATTTCCTATCTTAACTCTACGCTTTTTGCCTTTCTGGATTCTAGTATTCAGCAAGTTACTTTTCATCTACTTCAATGCTTTTTAACTTATTTAAAACAATTACATGGCTCATTATTTCAAATTTGTCGCCCATAATATTTCAAGGTAAGGTTTAATATGGTATATTTTATCTATACTACAAATATATTTAATCAGTTTATGAGTATTTCCCTCTTCTCGTATTAATTCCAAACAAATGTACAAAAAGTAATAACTCATTACTGAGACGGAACATATTCCCGCTTTTTAGTGTTACCTGAATTTATGCTTTCGATTTATTTTATTATTTGAGATCAATCTCTCAAATTCTGATTTCTTAACATACCGTACCGTATACCAAAAGCAAAAAATCATAGTCATTGCCTGCACGATATTTGCTGTACCTATTCAGATGTCATCGAAAATATCATCCTCATACCGTCCCCCTCTGTTTCCTGCAAGCTGGTGCCCATAATATGCGTCCAAAACTACCCCTCTACTTTTAGTTAATAAAATCAACAGAATTTTTTAACCCAATTCGCTCACTTCTCTTTATCAATATCCCCAGGAAATTTGGTTTATTATTGACTAATATGAGAAGATATTAACAAGCATTTATTTTCTGCCTATTTTTGCATTACCAAATAAGAAGACTCATTTTGTTTTTAATCTCCATTCCACATCCACGTATCCTATCTTAGATTCATATGTATATCCTCGCAGTCCTTTTTTTATTTTTATTTTTTTGAATCCTGTTACAATCACGGGCAACCTGTCTCCTAACTGTAGACCACACGCAACTTTGTGACAACAATCAATAGTTATGGTCTCAACATAATCTGGTCTTTCTTTCCTGTTTTCATTTTGTATCCTAATTCTTTGCTTCCTTTGACTTCAGAATTCCTCGCTTAAACTTTTTCATTCACCCAAATAAATTTTGATTTAAATTAACGCCAATTAATTGCCTACTTCTAATGTCTCAGAGAGATATACGATGCTAGTCCATAATCTTGGCCTTCCTTATCGATTGTATTGGTAATACCTAGCACGTGACCATGGAGCAAAGAAAAGAGAGGAGACCACGTAAGGGACCTTCTCGATGCAACGACGTGACGCCGAGAGGAGAGCGGTGGAGTGGGGAGGTCGCCATATTAGCAGGGTCAAGAAACACAAGGAATGTATACAGAACGGAAGAATTTCTTTGTTTTTAATCATCGCATTACTAAAAATGAAGTCTTATGAGGTCACATTTATAAATACCCTAATTGATATAATCTACAAACATTAGAATTTAAGAAAAACAACTGCCAAATAATTTTCTATAGTAATTTTGTATGAAAAATAAAACTTCTTTTTTTCTGCCTACAGCCGCTTTTTTCTAAAAAAAAAAAAAAAAAAAAAAAAAAAAAAAAAAAAAGAGGGTCATATTGCTATTTTGAAATCATTGAATAAATCCCTAGTACTCTTAAGGACTGACAAAAAATTTTCACATTCTAGACATTTAATTCTAAATGTATCTTCTTATGGAAACTTTGAATGGCTTACCTTCTGGCCTCACATTCGGGGAATTTGGGTTCGACTCACCGTGCAGCCACCTAGATTTGGGTTTTTGACAGTTGCCGAAAATCACTCCAGGTGAATGACTGGATGGTTCTGTCAAAAGAGAATGGTCGAATTCCTTCCCGTTCATTGACACCTGCCTTTTCCCGCCTCTAATGACCTCAACGTCGACGATATGTAAAGTCATAAGAAAAAAAGTTTTCCCCAAATCACTCCAGGTGAATGCCGGGATGGTTCCGTCAGTAGGTCATGGCTGAATTCATTCCCCCCATTATTTTCCCACTTCTAATGGCCTAGACCCAAGAAAATGGTTGATTGTTGAATGCTTGAATGTTAATATCTTGACCCAACATTTTATAACAACCGCAACTAGGAAAAGCACATTGGGAATATGGTAGGAAAATTTTACAAAAGGGTGATAAATATTACAGAGAAGTTGCAGAATTGGATTATGAAACTCTGGCCAGACCATTGCTTGAATATGGTGGTGTAGTTTGGGATCCACATTCTAGGTATCAAACAGAGGATTTGGAGGGCATGCAAAGAGCAGCTGAATTTGTTAGTGCAAATTATTGCAGAAGTCAAGATCCGATATGATAAAAGCACTGTATTGGGAAGAAGGAGGGGAAGAGCATGCTGGGAGTGTTCAAGGCATATATTGGGAGTGAAGTGTGAAAAGATATTGGTGGAATAATTAGTAGTAGTCTATGGAATGGAAATAACAACGATATCCACAACATGACATTCTATTTCAAACATAAGGTAGTGGGTGTAGGTGTCAGGGATTTGAATAAATTAGCAAGTGATGAATAGTATACCAAAAATGATACAGGATTTAAAATTACAGTTGGTCAATTGCAGAAGAATATGCAGGAGCATTAAACTCTCAAAGTATATAAGATAATTAAAAAATAATAAGAGGGTAATTAGATTAGTAGCGTTCGAACCGTCGCCGAGTGAAGTAGCTTATTTTGTTGTTATATTTTATCTGTAGTGGTGTGGGGATTTGATTAGTGTAATCTCTGAGTGTTCACATTCTGCAGACAGTACCAGTTAGTAGCGTTTGAACAGTCGCCGAGTGAAGTAGCTTATTTTGTTGTTATATTTATCTGTATTGGTGTGGGGATTTGATTAGTGTAATCTCTGAGTGTTTACATTTTGTAGACAGTACTAGTTAGTAGCGTTGGAACAGTCGCCGAGTGATGTAGCTTATTTTGTTGTTATATTTTATCTGTAGTGGTGTGGGGATTTGATTAGTGTAATCTCTGAGTGTTTACATTCTGTAGACAGTACTAGTTAGTAGCGTTTGAACAGTCACCGAGTGAAGTAGCTTATTTTGTTGTTATATTTTATCTGTAGTGGTGTGGGGATTTGATTAGTGTAATCTCTGAGTGTTTACATTTTGTCGACAGTGTTTAGCATTCGGTGAGGACAGTAGCGTATTTTTGTTTTATATTTGATCTTTAGTGGTGTATCGATTAGAGTTAGTGCAATCTCTGAGTGTTTATATTTTGTACAAAGTTCAGGTCATTTCGATTTTCTGATCTTTTTTTCTTTTTCGCGTTTTTCAAAAGCAGAATGGCTAGGGACTGTGATTGCTGTGTACAGACGCGAGCCGAGGTGGCTGATCTCCGCGCACAGCTTGCAGCTGTGGTAGCGAAAGTTACACAGCTGGAAGCTGCCGTTAAAGGTTGCAGCAGATGTAATATTGGGGATACCGATGTAGCAGTGCCTATAACAGATTCTCCCATATCGACCGTCGTACCTGCAACCCAGGCTGAAGAGTTGGAGGCTGTGCCTCGGTCGCCTGTTGGTGACTGGCGTATGGCCTCTAGACTTAGAAGTCGCACACGGGGGCAGTCGAGCTGGCTTAAAGGCCAAGACGCTGAACTTGTTCGACTGTCCAACCGGTATGATGTATTGTCGGAGGCTGACACAGTCCCACAATTGTCATCCTGCGAGTTGACGGCCCCCAGCGCGCCAGGTCTGAGCAATCACAGAAGGGGATTTTGGTAGTTGGGAGCTCTAATGTTAGGCGGTTATTAGAGCCCCTTAGGGAAATGGCGAATTCCTCGGGGAAGAAATCCAATGTCCATTCAGTGTGTATTCCGGGTGGCCTGATCCGAGATGTGGAACAGGCCATCCCGGATGCCATAGAAGGCACGGGGTGTAGCCAACTACAGATTGTGGCTCATGTCGGCACCAATGATGCTTGTGGCCTTGGGTCGGAGGTTATCCTCTCTTTCTTCCGGCGGCTGGCTGAAAGGGTGAACTCTGTGGCCAGTGGCCGCAAGATATCGGCAGAGCTAACCATCTGTAGCATTGTAGACAGAGTTGATTGTGGACCTCTGGTTCAGAGCCGTATTGAGGGGCTGAACCAGAGACTACGACGTTTCCGTGATGATATTGGTTGCAGATTCCTCGATCTTCGCCATAGGGTCGAATCATGTAGGGTTCCCCTTAATACGTCAGGTGTGCACTACACACGTGAATTGGCTACACGAGTGCCAGGGGCCGTGTGGAATACACTGGGTGGTTTTTTAGGCTGAGGGAGGAAGACCCGAAACATGAAATACAGTAACGGGTAACCCAATAATATGTAACACCGGAATGTAGGAGGAGCGTAAAAGAATCTCGACAGTTAAAAGTTCTCGTAATTAACTGTAAAAGCGTTCATAACAAACAACCGGAACTAGATAGCATTATTTGTAGCAAAGTGGATATCGTCATCGGTACAGAAAGTTGGCTAAAACTGGAAATAAGTTCCGCCCAATTTTTAAAGATAGCATGAACGTTTTTCGTAAAGACCGATTACATTCTCATGGAGGTGAGGTATTTATAGCTGTGAGTAAATCTCTCCCATGTAATGAAATAGAAGTCGATACGATCTGTGAAATCATATGGATTAAACTCAAAGTTGCTGGGTCAAAACTCATCATAGGCGCCTTCTACCGTCCACCCGATTCCGACATAGCTATCGCCGAGGTGTTAAGAAATAATGTAAACAGTATAGCTAGCCATTTTCAGGATCATGCTATGATTCTAGGAGGCGACTTCAATCTGCCTTATATTGACTGGCGTAATTACATTCACATTACAGGTAGCAGGGATAAGGCAGCTTCTGAAGTAATTCTCGATTTGTTGTCAGATAATCATCTCGAGCAGCTAGTTAATGAACCTACGCGGTGTCATAACGGTAGCGAAATATTTTAGATCTGCTGGTTACCAACAGGCCAGAATTATTCACTGAAATCTCAACGACCACAGGTATAAGCGATCACAAAGCGCTAATTGCAACTATCAGACTAATGACCAAGCGAAAAAGGAGAAAAGGGCGGATTGTAAACAAATTCAGTAAGGCCTCTAAGGAGTGTTTTAGAACCTACCTGAGGAATAATTACCGTAACTTCAAGTCAAAAAAGGACACCGTTGAAGAGATGTGGCATCGATTTATACTAATAGTCAGGGAAGGTATGGATATACATATACCGAAGCGGATAATAAATGGGGAGGATGATCCACCGTGGTACACATGCGAAGTTAAAAGTTTACTCAAAAAACAAAAGAGGATACACGCACGCTCAAGAAGGAAGGGGTGTCGCAGCGATTTAGAAACCTTGGCTGAGTTAAGAGGACATATTAAGAATGTAATGCGTGAGGCCTTCAACGATTTTTATTCCAACTCTCTCTCTAAGAGTCTCACAGAAAACCCAAAGAAATTTTGGTCGTATCTACGAAAGGTCAATTGTACCAATAGCAATATTCCAGCACTAATTCGTGAAGGTTCAGAGGTTAATGAAAGCCGCGATAAAGCTAACGTACTAAATACTGTATTCAAAAATTCATTTACTGATGAAAATAAGGATAGTGTTCCCGTTTTCCCACGCCGTGTCGAGTTGGTGATGGAATCATTACGAATAGATACTGCAGGTACCATAAAGCAATTAGAGCTCCTGAAGTGGGGGAAAGCACCGGGCCCAGATGGAATTACATTAAGAGTATTTTCAGAATATGCTGCGGAAATCGGGCCATTTCTGTCTGATATATTCAGTAAATCATTAGAAGAGCGAAAAGTACCTTCAGACTGGAAAATGGCGCAAGTAACTCCGATTTTCAAGAAAGGTGATCGAAGTGATCCTGGAAACTATCGTCCAATACCTATAACATCTGTTTGAAGTAGAGTTATACAGCATATTATATGTTCGAACATTATGAAATTTCTAGACGTTAATATTTTGCTTACAACAAATCAACACGGATTTTGGAAGAAAGGATCATGTGAAACACAGCTGGCCCTAATTACACATGACGTAATGAAAGTTATTGATGCAGGTTCACAAGTAGATGCCATTTTTTTAGATTTTTAGAAAGCCTTTGACTCTGTGCCACACAACCGCCTTTTAGCGAAGCTACGAGCATACGGTATATCGGATCAGCTCTGTGAATGGATCAAGGATTTTCTAAGTGGTCGGTCACAGTATGTCGTCATTGAAGGAGAAAGTTCTTCTAATCTAGATGTTACATCGTGGGTACTTCAAGGAAGTGTAATAGGACCACTTCTTTTCTTAATTTATATAAACGATCTCGGAGACAAAGTGAAAAGTCTTTTTAGATTGTTTGCTGAAGATGCGGTTATTTATAGGGAAGTAAGGAATTTGGCCGATTACTTAGAACTTCAGCGTGGTCTGGATATTATTTTGGCATGGTGCGCTGAGTGGCAACTTACGCTAAATTGTAAAAAGTGCAAGACAATGAGCATAACTAACTAAAATAATCCAATTGTTCAGAAATACGAGTTAAACAATTCAGTTATTGATATGGTTGATTCTATGAAATGTTTGGGAGTAACAGTACAAAGGAACATGAAATGGGACTTACACATTAATTCGTTAGTAGGTAGAGCTAATTCTAGGCTGCGATTCATAGGTCGAATATTGAAAAATTGTAATGAACAAACAAAGGAGATAGCGTACAAATCTCTTGTGCGTCCACATTTGGACTATTGTTGCGCCATTTGGGATCCGTTTCGTAACGGGTTGATCGAAAGTATAGAGAAAGTACAGAGAAGAGCCGCTCGATTCGTGACCGCTTGCTACAGTCCTTATGAAAGCGTCACAGAACTGATTAGTATACTAGGCTGGGAGGCTATGGTAGATAGACGACGCACGTTTCTTTTAAACTTATTGGTAAACATGGGTACTCCCACTTTCACTCACGAGTGTAGTGAAATACTTCATCCACCAAACTATTAGAGCCGGAATGACAGGAAAGATAAGATTAGAGAAATAAGGTGCCGCACTGATTCTTGTATGAATTCTTTTTTCCCTCGTACCATTAGGGACTGGAATACACAACAAAGAGATTAGCTTTGGTGCTGAGCACTCTTTGCCACCCAAAATTTTGTGAATTGCAGAGTATATATGTAGATGTAGATGTAACTATTTTCAATATTGACATCTCATTTTCTACCCCAACTCTTTGCTTCTTACCTTTTAAGAATTCCTCCACCCGGCAAATAACTTTTCCATGTACTTCGATTCTTAAAATTAGAAGTAACTAAAGAAAGTAATCCATAAACAAGTTGGTAAAGACTCTACGTTAGACTATAGGTTCCCAGAGCACCGTTGTATAAATAGATCGAATTAAACAACGACAAAAGCGCACTGCGCTGTGAATTTAATTCTTGTCAGCACACTATACGAGTAACCGCTAACATTATCGATTATCAGAATGACGCCTATTCTTACTCATGCCTGATTCACATTGTATTGAAGCAAACATGATTAAAGTAATCATGTCAAACTTCAATTTCTCTTATTCACCTTGTTTGACTAATTATTATTGCTATACTGTCATACAAAATTAATGTACTTAAGTTTTGGCTCTGCTTTCTTTTTTCTCTTTTCTATTTCATGATTTTCCTCTACATCTTAAGTCTTGTATGGCGTGTTTTGAATTTGACCACGTAAGTTTCAGTACTATCACCAATCAGTTTCCACGCTTGAATACGCATCACTCAAACGGCCCCTGCCATCTTGTTATTCTAAAATGGCGACTTTAGCCTATGACAGCCAGTAGGGTTGCTCGGAAGCATTAAATGGAGCCTTCAGTTTGCATGCCAGACTGCGATGTGCACTTCAACGTACTGTTGGCAGAGTCGTCTACCAGACAGCCACACAACAATTTTTTTTTCTTACTGCTTTAGGCCTCAACGGCTAAGGTCTTTAGAGGCGTGATGGGACTGGGGACAAGGAACGGGAAGTAATTCGGCCATGGCCTTTTGAAGGAAGCATCCCGGCATTCGCCTGGAGTGATTTGGGGAAACCATGGAAAACTCAAATCTGGATGCTCGGACGGGGATTCGAACCCGCGTCCTCCCGAATGCGATACCAGAACGTTAACCGTCCATCCATAACACTCGGTGACACATCAATTAACGGAACGGTGTTGCACACGCAGAGCCCCCGTCGGGCAACAGGCGAACCACAAGGGAAGCACAAAAGGCGACCTCCAGGTGCTGGGGGTCACGGATGTTTGGTGAGTGAAACCAGCTTCAAGATTCAAACTTTGGACGGGCGCAGTTTCACTAAAGTCCATATAAAAGTAACTTCGCCAACATCGTGCAGTCGATGCACTGGCGTAACAGAAAGAGCGAAGGGTCGGCAAATAGAAAATTGGGGCTCAATTCCCACTACAAAACTTTTCTTTCCCATAAGTTTGTAAAAACAATCATTAAAGCGTTATGTTTAGTACAAATATCTATGCATCTTTCGATAAATTTTTGGGATGGAATTTTTTCTTCTTACTTCAGATACACAGGCAAGTTTCTTCAAAGAAAATGGAAAGCTAATATATTTCCTAAATTTGAGATTATCCAAGTTTTTCGTAGTTTTCTGTGTAAGCACTTAAATTTCTCGTGAAGTATAAAACAGTACCACTGTCAGACACATGTGAAGATAACGACAAACTACGGACAGATATTGATATAAAGAACTGCAGCATCACCTTAAATAACAGGTTTTGCACTCCTTTTGCAGAGTCGTGCCAAGGGTTTAAGCCAGAGACTTTGCTTCTGTTATA
Source organism: Vandiemenella viatica (assembly GCA_031002005.1). Taxonomy (NCBI): domain Eukaryota; kingdom Metazoa; phylum Arthropoda; class Insecta; order Orthoptera; family Morabidae; genus Vandiemenella; species Vandiemenella viatica. The sequence continues at coordinate 12,500 of JARYHS010006263.1, forward strand.
ATCTGGGCTGTAGATTCCCCAATCTTTGCTATAAGGTTAGCACATGCAGGGCTTCCTTGAATGGGTCAGCGATGGCAGTACCCACACTGACAAAGGTAAAGGCTTGTGTGTCATATTGACCCAAATGCAGGGATTTTATTGGTTGCACATTCTGCCCGTATCGCAGTCGCCTTAGCCTAACCCGATAACCTTATTGAGTATAGGAGACCTATAGTTTAAGATGGAATCCAAACCATCCAAGTGTTCTTGCATATTTCACATTACACAGCGAGCTGAAAATTGGCCTTTCGAAATCTCCACCGAGATAGGAATTCGAACCGAGGATATTTCGATTTCTATACACCTTAACCAATGAGCCAGCAGACCACTGCTATGCGGGTGACGAGGCCGTGTGGAAGGTCAACCATCAGTGTGGCTCAGTGAGCTGAATCGCCGACCACTGCATTGGGGGAGGTACAACGGGACCCGTCCAGAGCCCACGTGTAGCGGCCGTCCTGACGGCAGCTCTTAGGCTGTTTCCCGTAATCAACCGGACAAATGCTGGGATGGACACCCATTACCGCCTCATAAATTACACATTTCACAAAAAAAGAATCAATTCTCTTACACAGAACATGGTGAAACGTTTCACAGACAGAGGCAAAACTTTACTCCCTACACCAGTATAGCGCTCAAGGCAGAGGCAGGAGACGTGGGCCCTTAAAACTCTACCAAAGCAAAATAGTAAAAAATTCTGAAGCTGAGGTGTTAGTATATCACATAGGGGACATGTGAACCAGAGGTAAATTACTCACCACGTGCAAATCACTACTGGAGAGAATCTCAACAAATTGAATTTCTTCTAATTAACTGCACAAGTATTTGTTTTAAACAGCCACATTTTTAAAGCATTACAACGATTACAATAATAAATGTACCAGTGTAACCAGTGTATGTATCCTAAAAAAGTTTGGTGATATACTGAATGATTTTCAAAGAATAGTTTATTGGGATGAAGAGATGAAGGATTGCTAAAAAGTATATAGACTGATTATACAAAAACTAGATAGCTTGTTTTGAGGATGCTGTATCTATAAATACAAGTAAAAATTTCCTGTGTAACAAAGTAGAAATATATTAGCATTGCGAAATTACTTGAAATAAATATATAGTTTCTAATAAAAGGGTTGTGTTACCTCCTACCTTTCACCCAATGCCAACATAACCATCATCGAGTCGCTGTCAAATAATGCAAATTCAGAACCTGTAGCAGTTGAGAAGAAGAGGCCCTTGGGTTGCTTTAGGTATTAAAATGTAGTACATCAAATATAAAAGCACATTTATAAAACTGCATTACTTGGTTTAATGTCAACATATATGGAGATAACACTAGTCAAATCAGTATTTCTAAGTTAATCATTTCCTATAATAATGAAAGCCAGATCGTTTAGATGTGTAGACGCGATCCCTCCTCCCTCCCCCCCCCCCCAAAGCAACGGCGCCCGTAGCAAGTGCTAACTCTGGCTTATGGCAATGGGTCTTATCCAGTACTGTATAAATGATATAATCAGACGATTTTTTGTTCATGCAGTATTATTAGGACTTATCCACTAGATTAAATTTGTCATTTGAAATAATGACGGGGATTAAATTTACTGCTAATCTTTTTACTTCTTCAATTATCACAGTTAAATTTCAATATTCCTTTATCTCCTCCACACTTACTTTGTTTTGAATCTTTATTCGGCAATGAAAATCAGAATTGTCATAGAAGACTACAGAACAATTTTTGACTATTGGACATTACTGCAATGTAATGATAATAATGAAAATTTAAATTTGCCTCCAAACACATAAACAGCTGTTCACATCTCTCAATCAATTCCCAGACGTCAATAAAGTTTATACTCTAGGAATGGAGACTAATACAAAGCTATTTATTTTTATGCGTATTTTTTTTTCTCACCACACGTTGTCTTAAGGATACAAAATGCATGTCAGGTCCTACAAGTGAAATAATCTTCATCCTGTCCGCGTAGTTGATGGATCACGTAGCAGACAAAGAAATGTTTCCTTGGTTCACAGTATGAGTTACTTGTGTAAATGATATACGTACATCAAAAGGTTAAGTATAAACGGAGGATATATAATTTTAATATTGGGTATCCCTTTGTATAATATTGTATGTCTCTATGATAAATAAATTGTATTTTTGCAAATAAAAACGTGATTTCGATAAAAATGCTCAAGGTTTGTTTTGTGTGTGACCCAAAAAAGGAAAATGTTGTGAGTATTTCAGCAAGAAAAGTCGTCCATTGAAATCAAACCATTGCGAAAGTAAATCCATCACACTGATAATTATGCCCATGAAAGACTGTAGTAATGAGAAGAACATAAAACAGATTAGATGTAAAGTGAGATCATGCTGATAACTGTTAATAGAATGTTTTTGCAATTGTTCATATTTTAACCGAGAAGTACGATTTGTTATCAAAGCAATTATATGTCGCTGCACGATTGATTAAATTTTGTCTCAACTGTTTGAGAAGGAGAAGGAAGTAATTTTTTTTTTATTTCTGACATATAATGGCATTCATAAAAACAATTTAAATTGCTATATTTGAGTGGAGGCTTTCTTTGCGTTGTATTCTTGACAATGGCGGCATAGCATATGACCGACGAAACGTCGTGCAAAACAAACGTTCTCACTCTGCTAGTTTCCTGAGAACATTTCATCAAACTTAAATCACTAATAAAAAGTAAATTCCCTTGTCTTTTACTCTAACAAATAGTTGCGGCTGTTTTTCTGTTACAGACTGCACTTCAACCTAACCGAAATAATTGGTATTTCTATTTGTTTTTATTGATACCTTAAAATCATATATTGTACAAAGTACAAAAGATATGGGACAAGCCGAAAGTAGTCTGTATGCACACAGACACACAGGCACACACATACACACATGCGCACACATACACACACAACACACATTCTCTCACACTTTATCCTTTCTGAGATTAACTATAAGATAACATAAGTGTACAAATTTGATAAGGCAAAACATTTATTATTACAAATAAACAATTAGCACCTGATTTATATCATTTCCCTCTTTATATTTATGAAATCACTGTGACTTAAAACTAACTTTTGGTTTACAAATATTCATCAATACTGTAGAAGCAGTGGTCGAGCAAATAGTGATGTGAGTTCAGTATTTTGTCTTACAGACTTGATCCTTTGTGATAGCTTATTAAAAAATCTGATTCCCATATAAAGTGGCCAATTCTGACAGCAGGTAGTATTTGTTGGTGGTCTATGAAAGTCTAGTATCTGTCTAGTATTATTTTTGTGAATATCATTGTTTGTTTGAAGCGTATACTGTAAGGTGACAAGGTCCCTTTCATATTTTTGTGAATAATTTTTGTTAAATAATTAATTAGATATTGCTCGTGTTGTGTAGACAAATGTGTTAAATTGGTATGAAAGAAAGAAAAGGTAAGGGTGTAGTAAAGTGCCAGAATATCTATGGACAATGGTCATCTATGATAATGTATATCTTTGGACAGCGGAAAAAAGAGAGAAGGGAATATGGCGAGTTTGGACGAGAATATAATATCTAGCTGGCACGTAGTTGAATAAAAAACGGAATGTAAAGAAGTGTATTTTGTACCAAGTGATTATAAATAAAAAAATAAGTGTTTGAGAGTTTTTCTTAAAAGAATCCATTGTCTATATATATATATATATTATTTATTTGTTTCTGAACTGTGAGTTGAAATAATCTGCCGGCTTCTGCAGCTAATATTACGGCTTGAAGACGGGCAGATTAAACATGTCAAGAGGAGCTAAGGTAAATTACCTAAATTAGGGAAGAGGGGATCTTACAATACCAAGAAGCTTCTTTTTTTGATGAATTTTATAGTTTCCAGAATATATAAACATGGCTGTGGTAGAATTTGCAACTTTCTAAATAAAGTTTACATGAGGTTCTACTTCATATCCCTTCAATAATTCTGATAATTTTTTCTGCATTTTGAAGTATTTGATACATGTTGGGGAGTTCCTCCAGAATATGGTAATATTGCCGCTACAAAATGAAAAGCTTTAATCACATGCGCATCAATACTTTCACTATATTGCAAGTTAGTGATGGGGAGTATCACCCTATAAACTTGAACCATATCACGCTGAGCTAATTCCGCACAATTTAAATGAAATAAAAGGAGGCCGTGTGAGCGATCGGTTGGATCATAAACACAAGTTATACAAACGATATAAAGAAACGTTGCAGTGATAAAATTTATAATTACCAGTATGTTGTTAACGCTTAACAATATGGCTCTTCCATTTGGCGCCATTCAATCCCCGTTGTCGGCATTCCTTCTTCTATGAGGGAAAGCTGTAACCAATGATCTGGGGTGCCAGATGTTTGGTACTGTTGGTTAATGTTCTCCTTCGATGGGCAGCATACACGTGTCCGATTGTAGGTGGTTACCATGCAGTATATTTAACCCTCTATGGTATGGTCCCTTGGGATATCAAATGGAATATTTTCACGGTTCCTTCCTATGTGCGACAGTCTCTGTAAGTGTTGCTGTGTGTGACTGTGATGATGTGTGCGATCAATGTTAGAGAGTTGTTTGTGTGATGGATGAGAGATGAAAAAAATTGCCTCCAATATTCGGGCATACTTGAAATTATTATAAAAATGTCACGTGTTTGATTTAATATTCCCGCCAGTCTTAAAAATGGCCATATATTCGACGCCGCAGGAAACCTTTCTTTATCTGGCAACATTGGAGTCAACTGCAGCAACAGAGCACCGATGAGACGAACATGAGTTCCGGGGATACACAAGCTTGCTAACACTGTCTCCCTCCCACCCTGTTATCACAAACTCCGATCATTATCTAGCCTAAGATACAGTCAACTGTTCCAGTGAACTTGAATTCAAAGTGATTTGTGTTATCGGTAACGGTACAATATTTCTTGTTAGTGGCTAGTTTACCAATGGAAGGAAATAAAAGATATTCATATGATGCTGGCTATAAATTGAAAGTAATAGTATATGCAGAAGAGCATGGCAACACAGCAGCTGAGCGGCATTTCAGCCCTCCACCAACAGAACAACCATTCGCAATTGGCAGGCTAGTAAAGAAGAACTGAAGAAAATGAGAAAGATTAAAAGTGCAAGTGGAGGACTGAATGCAAAATGGACCTAAATTAGATGACGTATTGAAATGGATTCAATTACACCGTTTAAATGGCATTGGTATTAATAAAAAAAAAATGATTCAAATACAATTTAGATTTTTCAGGAATTCTAAAAGTTAAGATCGGTTTTATAAACTAAGATTTTTTTTGTATGGCTTTGCAATCTATTAATAAAAATTGTAAAAATATTTTATTTAGAAATTGCTTAAAATGAAGGTGCGTCTTATAGTGCATAGCATCTTAAAATTCAGTAAATTGCTTTTACCTTCACTCCATACGCAATGGAGAGAGGTTTGAGCCAGTACTTTGGTGCACAAACTAATGGTTAGGAATTATGCACTACCACCTCTCCTTTCCGGTCTTTCACAAGAAGCGCTGGAGCCAGCTAACCCCATCTCAGTGCCAGACACCATCACGTTGCTGCAGTCACCTAAGACAAGGGGGGTAACTGGACATATTGATAAGCTTGTGGGTTTGCGTTTATTTCAGTAGCTCTATCACAGACCGCATCGTCAGTCTCTAGCGCCCTTACTGCCAGTCCTGATTACAATTTCTTACAAATTAATATGACTGTTGCAATACTTACGGTATTCTGTCGTATGGTATAACTAACACCTTACTTCTTCATAGTAAATTATGTTTTCCTCTTCTCTTTCTGCAACAGGTATTTTACCTTATATAAAAGTTTAAATCATTCATTTGAAATACATTTTTATTCGTCGTAGCCTAGACATCATTCTATTACAGCTTGTCTACTTACTTGCACCAGGTCCCCTAACAATTCAACTAGATTGATGCAAGTACGGTTTTTTATATAAAAATAAATAAATTAAAGTTCCTATGTTTTGGGTATTGTGATGATTTAAGTATCACCCAATTATTAACCAGTAATATAATAGTACATCATCTCACTTAAGAGCAGAGTGTGTTTGGTCAGGATGACGCGTAACTTATCATTTCCAATGGAGCTTTCCGCATCATGTCCTCTGATATAATATAATCTCGGTCAGCTTATCGCCTGCTTCCGTTTCCTGGCGATCGTCTTCCGTGAGTTGAGCCCCGAGCCACAGCGAGTCGTGTAACGTGATCCACGTTTGTAAGAATCGCGACTTGGAGTGTGTATAATGTGCTTTATAGTTACCTATGCTTTAATTTAGTATATATACAAATAATAACCAGAAGAGAAAATATCGAAGGAATACATATAACACAGGAGAGTTGAAGATGTTAGGTTGTACACATCGCTCTTTACCGACATTGTAGCAGTAATTTCAAGGACGAAACAAATGATAAAATTAAGGTAGATTCTCACTACTACATATCAAGTAAAATGAGATAAAAAATACAATACAATAAATGTAAATACATGGCATATCGTACAAATATAATATATGTAAATAAATAGAAACGTGAGATAGTAAGAAAAGAAGATTAAATAAATTTAATTATTTATGAGAGTGGTTACCAAAAAATTGATTTAATAGTAGAAACAGCAAAGAAAGATCGACTAAGACAGAACTGACTAGTAAACTCAACAAGATCTCATTACATAAAAACAATATTGCTTCAGGCAGTGCTCAGACTATAGGAAGCAACAATTAATTCGCAGGCACTGCGTTGATCAGAATGCCTGGCATCCGATAAAGGAGGGCAACGGGGATTACTGAAGAAGAAACAAAGGTAAAAACATCGAAAATTTTAAGTCAGCAGAAGATAAAAAACAGGTTTAAATAAAGCAAAAACGAAAATTAATGTAAAAACGTATAACAAATTACGGATATAAGAAAGAAACACTATATAATAGCCACATATTTCTAATTAATAGAAAATAACGCCATATCATAGCTAAAGAGAAGAGATCTGGGAGGCATTTTTAACAGAAAAAACTAATGTTCAATAATTGATGTTGTATAATTTCGGATCTTTCAACCAAAAGCATAAATTTAATTTAATTTAATTGCAATGGAGCACACGCTCCTGTGGAAATTTCCCTTCTATCTATCCTCCACCAACCTACATTTGCCCTCTATAAATTTCAACTTTAAATTCTTTCAACATATTCGGTAAATTATTCATCATTTCCCTCGGTAACTCATTCCAATTCCTGACACCTTACCTAAACAACAGAATCTTCCCACATCCTTGAGCCTGAAATCGGGTGCCAGCTTGTGGTACAGATGTATGATACCAGAATAGGCATGACAGGAAAAAATTTGATTTTTCTTAATTTTAATTAAAGATTCTCAAAGAAAAATGGTGAGGAGAACTGCAAAATATTTACCATATTAGCATAAAATTAATTTAATAGCTATAAAACGCTTGCTCCAGTGATAATTTCCCTTTACACCCAGTTCCCATTTTTCTTTTCGCAACTATTCCCCTCTATTAATTTCAACTTTAAATTCTTTTTGAGTTTTTTGGTAAATTATTCACCATTTCTATTAGTAATTTATTCCAATCAATGCCCCCTAACCTACGGATGAAAATCCTTCCATATCCCTATGCTTGAAGTCGAGTGCAATTTGTGGTCATGGTCACCTGTCCCCTTCCATGCACCTCTCCTAACTCTCCACCATATCTCTCAATGCCTCATCCTTGATATTGGCCTTGAACGCTTCCATGACCCCCTTCATCCCCCTCCTGTCTTCCAATGAAACCCAGTCCAGCTCCTTTACCATGTCAGCTACCAATTGGGTTCTGCGGTAATTTCCAGTCTTTCTTTGCGCCCCCTCTAGTTTCTGTATTCGATACCATAAAAGTGAGTCCCATAGTACACTACACATTCAACCAATGGTATGACCAACGTTTTGTAACCCAATTACATTACTTCTGTGGTACATCACTTCATCACTCTCTCTCTAACAAGTGAAGGATTTCGAAAAGTCTTCCTACTACGTGACCAATGTGTCCTACTATTTTTATGTTGGTTTGGTTAAAACGTTTAGTATTTGGTAGTTCATTTTCAACTGTGTCTTTTGATCTAATCTAGTAGTGCCTTTAAAAAAATACGTCGCTTCGAAGCTCTACACATTTTCTTTTTTGTTTTCCCCGATACCGCCATATAATGCCCACGTGCCACCGGATCCCCTCTCCCACTCCCCACCCTGCCCGAATTCAAACTGGGTTTGCAATACTCGACGTACTTAGCCTACAAGAGGAATGTCAGCGTTAAAACCTGACTGGAAAACATGAAACTTTGTGTGAACTATATGCTAAGTGTAATTTTGATTGTGAAATGTTTAGTTTAAGAGGCGGTGACAGGGAACAGTCCCAGCATTCACCTAAATAATTGCGGTAAACCATAATCATGAAGGCCAGAGAGCGAGGACCAAGACTCGAGTTTGTTCCCATTGCACTTCCCCGATCCAGTGTGAGGTGCCTTAACGCACTAAGACATACTGGCGGCATTTTGTTAGAGTAACATTAATTTTTTTTTTTAAAAATAGAAATTGTACTTAATCGCCAGTACCAAATATTTAAGAGGAAATCAATCTAAAATTTTAATAAAATTGAGAAATGTAATTTTGTAGAATTACGAGTACATATGCAAAACTGATGAGATACTGTAGTATAGAACAGTTTCTAATGCAGTATGGCTCTTTTTTTTTTTTTTTTTAATGAAACTTCGTTTCAGAGTCTATACAACGGAATCTTCACATGCCAACGCAGTCCTACTTCCGAACAGACTTGACCCGAGCGCCGTTGCCAGCTTGGCGAGCGCCTGTCTCTGCGCCGCAGTGTCGCCGCCTGCCGGCCACTCGAGGTAGGTGCGCGTGTCGATGAAGAACTTGAGGTGGCGTGGCATGGCGGCCCGATCGAGGCGCTCCAGCTGCACCAATATCAGGAAGTCCCGCGCACCCACGTCCATCAGCCGGTGGTTTGCCATGTCCAGCTCCCACTCTCACCACTGACAAAACATACAAGAACAAAAACCTGTTAGTGAATGAAGAAGAGAATTTTTCTGTACCCCAAACTATAACAGACAATGTCGACATAAAAACGACTATAAAAATAGTCTGGCACCCTACAGGTGTAAGAAATTGGTAACTTTTGCAGTTTTTGTAATGAAGTAATTGGATTGTAGGCGTCACACTTAGAAATTTCTTTAGAGAGAGGTGACACCTTGCTTATCTTAGCAATTCATTGCCTTGATTTTTCCTCAA
>JARYHS010006267.1:0-21850 GCA_031002005.1 Vandiemenella viatica
ATATGAAAAAAAAAATTTTGAAAAAATGTAAGTAAAAAATAAAATATCAGAAATATAGAAATGTAAATAGTAGAGATAAGTGCTGGGTCTGGTGGAGGAATTTATTGGAGATTGGGGCCAGGACAATGTCTGGAGTCCAGGATATTCTGATAGGCTAGTTCCCATCTACATAGTTCGGAGGAGGTTGTGTTGTCAGGGAAAACTCTGATCACCCTAACTGAGAAACAGATGCTCAAATTATTCAGTTTGTGGGAATTGGCATGTTCCAACTGGATGGGCCTCATTGTTAGTATATATTGTCTGCCGGTGGCCATTCATTGTGATGCTAGGGGGTTAGTAGTGAGACCTATATATGAGCTGGAGCAATGGAGGTATGTAAGTTAATATATGAGGTGTGTTGTCATGCAATGCAATGATGCCAATGATGGGGAATGTTTCACCTGTGGTAGGATTGGGAGTAACACACCTCGTATCAAACTTACATGCCTCCATGCTCCAGCTCATATATAGGACTTACTAATAACCCCCTAGCATCAGAATGAATGCCCACAGGCAGTCAGTATATACTAACAATGAGGCCCATCCAGTTGCAAAACATGCCAGTTCTCACAAACTGAATAATTTAACATCCGTTTCTCAGGTAGGGCAATCAGTGTTTCCCCGACGACACAACCTCCTACATAGATAGGAACTAGCCTATCAGAATAATCCCTAGACAAACAGACATGCCTCCTGGCCTCAATTTCTAATAAATTTCTCCCACCAGACCCAGCACTTATTATCTCTACTATTTACATTTCTTATATTCTTACATTTTATATTTTACAGCATTTCAAAATTTGATTTTTATATATGTATCTTCACTCAGTTATGTTGGTATACCACTTTCAATGATAATATACTGTTAACAATATTTTAGCTTCCCCCCCCTCCCCTCTCCTACAATACCATCCGTGCCAGCAATGGCATTCACCAGACGGCAGTCTCTGTGGACACATCTGACTCCGCCTGGTGTCTCACTTCTGCATGAATAAAACTATAAACCAAAATATTGTGCTTCTCATGTGTATGGTATGTGTGTTTTTTTTATGTGTGTGTGTGTGTGTGTGTGTGTGTGTGTGTCTCGTCATCCCATCCACCTTCATATGTGGTAAGTGTTGTGTCATATTTCCCTATTCTTCCTTAGTTATATATATATATGTTATTAGGAAAAAAGGTGCTGAAAGTGGATATATTAAACATTAGGATAGGATAAAAACCACCACTTATCATAGAAGAGGATTCCTGCAGCGTTGGAACACGAAAAGAACACACAAACACACACAGAATATAATTTTCAAGCTACATGGCTCTTCATCAGTAGGAGTGAGAAGGCTGCGTGCTGGCGGCTGGCAGCCAACTGCATAAGCTACAATGCCAGAAAGCTCATGGCTGGGGCGGGAAACAACATGGTGTGAAGTGAGGGTGGGGTTGGAAAAGCATAGGCTGGAATAAATTATAATGAATAGAAAAATAGAAAGTAAGATTGTACATAGGGACCCATCGCGGAAGTGCAGTAGATCGCAGTTAATGGTCCTAAATTCCTATTAAGTAATGGACATATGTGCATACAGCTGGAAAACAAAATATTTGAAAAAAGGAAATTAAAAATAAGCAAAATTCGAAGTTACAAGTCTATAAAGATAGGTTACTGTAAATGGTGGGTTCTTTGGGAGAAGTTGGTGGTGAGGGGAATGGGTTGGAGGAAATTGGTGCTATCTTAAATTTAGACCTCGTGTTGTCTGTTACCTAGTTGGTACTGATAAACCAGTTCCCACCATTATATATATATTAAAGTTATCTTGTTCGAGTACAAAAAAGAAACTACATCTGCTTTTTTTTGTCTGGAGGCACTTTAAAGAGGAAAATAAATTTAACAAGAGTTGTGTTTCCCTGGTGTCTAGAACCTTAATATAAGAACAACAGGCTAAGATATCGATATAATCACATAATCTGACAAACCACCCTTTCAGCAAAGATTCAAGCATACAGTATATTGGGGCAGGATTGAGAATGAATACAAAATTTACAACTTAAAGGTCGCAATATGTTATCATTGACAGAGAAGCCTCGTCTAATCTAGGAGTTACAAAGAAGTGTAATTATACCAATTCTTTTCCTTAATTTTTATAAACAATCTCGGAGATAATTTGAATGAAGTTTTGAGACGGTACACTGATAATGCAGTCATCCACAGGAAAGGAAAGACTTTGTCCAATTGCTTAAAAATCAGCACAATCTGGAATTTATTTTGTCATTGTGTAATAAATGGTTACTTACAATTAATTGTAAAGAGCACAAGAAAACATGCATAATTAACAAAAAGAATCCAGGTTTTCAGGAGTACAAGGTAAACAGTTCAGTTACTAATATGGTCAATTTGGGTGTAATGGTACAAAGCAACATGAAATGGGACAAACACCTTAGTATTGGTTGTAGGTAGAGCTAATTCTAGGTTGCTATTCATAGGTTGAATTTTGAAATGTAGTAATGCACAAAGGAGATAATGTACAAAACTCTCATGTGTTCCATATTTGGACAACTGTGTGTGCCATTTGGGATATGTTTTGTAAGGGGTTAATTAACATTATAGAGAAAGTACAGACAAAGAACCACCCATTTTTGTGACTGTTTATGAAAGTAGTACAGAAATTGATTCCATAGATTGGGCTGGTATTCTATGGTAGATAGACTATGAAGGTTTCAATTGAACTTATTGGTCAACAGACACAACCCATTTATGAGTGTGATGAAATACTTCGTTCACTAATCTATTTTGGGTAATACTGACAAAGAGATAAAATTAAAGAAATAAGGTGCCGCACTGATGATTATATGAATTCTTTCCTTCTCTTTGTGCCATTTGGGATGGAATTCACAGAATAGTTTTGGTGCAAAGCACATTCTGTTGTCCACATTTGTGTGAATTGCAGAGTATATATGTAGATATAGACCTTCCCATTCATTCTAATAGAGAGCTTCTACACGTTTAGTATTAATATTATTGTTATAGCGTAGCAGCAGTTCATTGTAAGTAAGATTTAATAGCATTAGTTTTGTTTCAAAGTAGATTGGCAAAGTTCTCAAGTGATAGTGAACCGTTTTATTTAATACATAATCAGTACAGTGTAAACGCATTATTTTTTTACTTGTTTACATTTGAGGTTAGTTGTGATTCAGAGTTCTAGGGTATCAAATTTCATAGTAATTGTTTAAAAAGTTCTTTTGTTTGCATTTGTGCAGTTTTATTGTAAATCTTGTAGTTGACAGGTGTTGTAATTCACTTTTAGGAAAAGTTTCGAGTGATATACATAGGTTTTAACATTTTTTGTAGAAGGCTACTTTTGCATTTCTTTGGCATTTGACACACAAGTAGTTTATTAAAAAGTAAAAGTTTTTAAAGTTCCTTTGCTTGTAAATTCTTAAGTTGTTTTGAAAGTATCACAATGGATACAAAGTGTGGAAACTGCCGAAGGATAGTAAAAGAAGGAGTGACATGCCGGGACTGCGGGCGCTGGTTTCACTGGGGGTGCAGCGATGTATCTAACAGTGACTCTTGTGTCAGTATTTCCTGGAACTGTCACTCCTGCAGAATTAGTGATCAGGAGCAGCGGATTCTGAAACTCCAGTCAGATTTGGCATCTGCAGAGAGGGATTTAAAGGCCCTGAAGGCAGAAAACTCTGTTCTTAGGCATAGGCGGAACAGTGAATGGAAGGAAGTCAGCTCTGGCAGGAGAGGTAGGAGACGCTGTCTGTCTGATGGTTTCCAGCTGGAGACATCCAATGTGTTTCGGCCATTGGAGGATCTAGATGGTGACTCTGAGGACCGTCAGGTTGGACTGAACGATCTGGGTTCTTGCAAAGTAAAAGGGAAAAGTTTTCAGGGTGTATCTAAAAGTAAACGCAGGAAGGTACTGTTACTTGGGAGCAGTCACGGGAGGGGAATCAGTGAGATGGTTCAGTCTGACTTGGGGCCAGATTATGAAGTCTGCAGTATTTTCAAACCAAATGCAGATCTTGGAAGTGTGGTAGCAAATGTGAAAGACCTAGTTAAAGATTTTTCAGATGAGGATTGTGTTGTAATTGTTGGGGGACCAGGAAATAGCCTTGATAAAGACCTCAATTATTCAATTGAGGGAGACATTGCCCACATTTCCAAGAACACACGTCAGACAAGTGTGAGATTTGTTGGTTTGCTTGAGCGTTACGATAAACCCTGGATGTGGCATAACATCAGGCGTACAAATGCATCCTTGGAAAGGGTTCTCTGGCAGCCGGCTAATTCACACATTGGTTTGATTGATGTGGCCTGCATTGGTAGGGACAGTTATACTCGCCATGGACTCCATCTGAATGTCAGAGGTAAGAGGAAGCTTTCGCTTCTTATTGCTGATGAGGTCAGAGGATGCCAGGTGAGTGAAAGAGGTATTCCTGTGATAAATGGTGTTAAGTCGCGGCCCTTTTTTAGGGTAAATAAAATAGATTTATTAAGATGTCCTTAAGGAATTAATGTCTCTGATGATCATAATTTGTTGAAATTAAAAATTCCAACTGATATACCAGTATGTAATAATAAAATAAAACAATCAAAGTCATTGCGTCAAAGTGTTCAGACCAGTATTTTCACCAAAATATAAGAGGAATATTTAGTAAAACTGATGACATTACCTTAAGCCTAGAAGAGATTCAAAATTCCAGAAATTTTAATGTAGACGTTTTTGTGTATATCCTGAGCATCATTTGTCTGATACAGGAATATCTCAGCTGTCCATCCCAAATTATAAATTAAGCTCTCATTTCTGCAGATGTAAAATGGAGAAAGGGGGAGTTGCCATTTTTGTTAAAAATAATATTGAATGCAGTAGTGTAGTTGTAAGTAAGTATTGTATAGAACAACACTTTGAATGTTGTGTTACTAAACTAGAATATGATAAGGAAGAGCTGATAGTGATAGCAATTTACAGGGCCCCCTCAGGTAATTTCAGACTGTTTTTATCTCATTTAGAGTCTTTGCTACCAAGTTTTACAAATAGCAAACAAATAGTATTATGTGGAGATTTCAATGTTGACTTTCTAAATCACAGCAATGATAGATTAGATATGGAAGCCTTGATGTTGTCTTTTAACTTAACAGCACTTGTAAATTTTCCTACGAGAATACAAAATAATAGCAGGACTGCAATTGATAATTTTTTTATGGATATTTCTCAGTGCAGTAATTACAGCATACATCCAGTAATAAATGGTATCTCAGATCATGATGCCCAGCTATTATGTATCGAGTCCAGGAACACTGTTAAACAGATAAAGAAAAGCTGGGTTTATAGAAGAAATATTAGTGAAAATAATATAAAACACTTCATAGATACCTTAAACAATGAAAACTGGTTAGAAGTATATAATGCGCAGGGTGTTAATGCGAAATTTGATTCCTTTCTGAATATATTTCTAACACTTTTTGAAGGTAGATTCAAAAAAAGGAAAATTCTCAACACTCCAAACAGTGAACTGGGCATGGGATGGATAACAAAGGGTATTAGAATCTCTAGTAAAACAAAGAGGGACCTCTATTTAAAAATGAGAGAATCAGATAACTATGCGCTGAAAGTTCACTATAAACTTTATTCTAAAATACTAAGAAATGTAATAAGGAAGGCCAAGAACAAGTACATATCGGCGAAAAATAGAAAATTCAGACAATAAAATGAGAACAATATGGAATATAATAAAGACTGAAACAGGAAAAACTGTAAATCACTCTAAAGACATAAAAATAGAACAAAATGGACATGTGTATAGCGAAGTAGGGGAGGTTTGTGAAATATTTAACAAACATTTTACGTCAGTAGTAGATAAATTAGGCATAGAAAAGCAATCCCCACATAGTGCTCTAAGGCTTCTTGAGACTGCTTTCCCAAATAGCTTTGTGGAGATGAAATTGCCACCAGTAACAGTCTCAGAAATAAATAAACTCATTAAACAATTAAAACCTAAAAATTCTTCCAGCTATGACAATATTTCAAGTAAATTACTGAAAAGATGTTCAGACTGTATCAGTCATGTACTTGCTCACATTTGTAATGAATCCTTAATACAAGGTGTTTTTCCCGATAGACTAAAATATGCTGTTGTAAAACCATTATTTAAAAAAGGAGACGTAACATGTGTAGACAACTATCGTCCCATTTCATTACTTTCAACATTTTCAAAGGTTTTTGAAAAAGTCATGTATAGTAGAGTAATAAAACATGTTACACACTATAATATTCTAACTAATTCACAATTTGGGTTCAAAAAAGGATCATCCATAGAAATGGCTATATATTCATTTTTAAATAACACATTTGAGGAACTGAATAATAAAATGAATCCTGTAGGAATATTTTGTGATCTTGCAAAAGCATTTGACTGTGTAAATCATGAATTACTTTTGAAAAAAATGGAATACTATGGTATTTTTGGGACCGCAGGTAAATGGTTTAAATCATACATTGAAAGCCGAATGCAAAAAGTTTCAATTTTTGATTCTAAAATAAGTAAAGATGCTTCATCAGACTGGGAGAAAATAAAACATGGAATTCCACAAGGCTCTGTCTTAGGTCCCCTCCTCTTTCTGTTATACATCAATGACCTTCCTGGAAATTTATCCGACAAAGTTAAGAGTGTTTTATTTGCAGATGACACTAACCTGACTGTGCGTAAAACACCAAACAGTACTATAGAATTTAATGTAAATGAAGTACTTAGAGTAGTAGCAAATTGGTTTAAGGCAAATTCATTAAAATTAAATTTTGAAAAAACACATTATATTAGGTTTAAAACAAAAAACTATGCACAGCCAGATATATGTATAAACTATAAAAACAACACAATCTTAGAAACAGAGAGTATAAATTTCTTGGTATTAAAATAGATCAGAAACTCTGTTGGCATGATCATATCACTACACTACTGACCAAGTTAAGTAGTGCCACCTTCGCAATACGAACACTTTCTCTAACAGCAGATCTAGAATTAATGAAACAGGTGTACTCCTCATATTTTCATTCAGTAATGTCATATGGCATAATTTTTTGGGGAAACTCTTCACAAAGTAAAAAGTTTTCATAGCACAGAAAAGAGCTATTAGGTTTCTGTGTAGGGTAAAACCAAGAACTTCTTGCAGACAACTCTTTAAGAAACTCAATATTCTTACAATGTATTCTCAGTATATATATTCTCTCATGAGCTTTGTCATAGAAAATTTTAACCTGTTTACACCTAATTCACAGGTACACAGTTTCAATACAAGTAACAGAAATAACTTGCATAAAACACAAACATCTCTGTCATTAGTACAAAGAGGAGTTAATTATTCTGGGATACATCTGTTTAATAAACTACCTAATCGTATAAAACAGCTTTCAGATAATAAAGATGTATTCAAACAAAAACTTAGAGATTATCTTATTGGCAACTCCTTCTACTCCATTCAAGAATTTGAAGAAAATAATTAATTGTACTCATTATGACGTTAGCAAAACTCAGTTGCAAAAATGTATGTTTATTATTATTTCTTGTATTTGTAAAATATGTATATATATATATATATATTTACTATGATATGACTCATATTATGTGTATACGTATCAACAATGACATGTTTCACATCCCAGAGGTACTTCCTCAGCAGGGATCCATGGAACAAGATTGATAAATAAATAAATAAATAAATAAAATACAACTGCACTATTTTGGGATCAAAACAGTGCAGTAGACAAGAACCACAAATACAGTGATCTACCTCAGATCCTTCACAGACTACACAATAACATTCAAAACAAATGATGATGTCCAACAGCATTGCACTTCTTTATGATAATGTACATGCACATGCTGCTGCATTGATGAGGAACTCATTTCAGCAGTTTGAGTGGAAAGTTTTTGAATGTCCTTACAGTCCATAGTTGACCCCCAGTAAGTATGATCTTTTCCTAGCACTGAAGGCTTTTATAGATGTAAACTACTATGGAAGTGACAAAAAAACTGAAAGAGGACGGAGGCAACTGGTCGCACAACCTGGTGGTAATTGAGTAAGTTGAAGGCATAGAAAACATTAAAAAGTAAATGGTGACTACTTAGAAAAATAGCTAAGGTATCAAATGAGTTGTGAAAGAAATTATGTACCATTATCTTAAATAAAACAAATAGTCTTCACTTTTTGAGCAACTATCATTTACCAGTACAAAATTCACAGAACAATTACAATCTGAATTTATGTCAGTAGCAGATTGATTTCAACATACAACTTTCCTATTACAGTTTTACTACCACTTACATTATTCTTAAAGTAAGACCACAACCCATATTTGGTTATAATAGGGACACAATATATGATTTAAGCAATCAATCTGTAGTTTTATTTAGGAGAGAGTATTAAACTATCAGAATAAAAAAAAGTCATAAATTAGGGCTATGAGGAAAATCTTCTATTGCAAATGTAGGAGCTATAGTAACAGAAATAAAAAGTGAATAAATGAAATATTTATCAACTGAAATATATGACGCATTACAAACAACTAAATTTCAATTTTCATAGATTTACCTCCCATTCATTTTCAAAAGTGCGTTGTTGAAGAAATACAATAATTCCAATCATTTACTATATAAATTTTAATTAATTAATTTTCAGAGTATTTATATATCTATTTATAAAGAACAGAAAAAGCCATGACTACTTACCTGAGTTTCTTGTTACGTTGGTAGGTGTCAGTGTGTTTGGCATCCAGTGTGGCATGCCGCTTTTCTGACATGCTCTGTCGACCGAATGCATCTCTAGAAAAGCCAGCTGCAGCTTCTTCCAAAGATAATCTGTGAATTTGATCAGAAAACTGTCACAGCTTGTCTTTAAAAGACTAAAAATCGTGAAACAATTGAAATCTAATGTATCATATTTATTTTTATAGGGCTTAATAACGTAGTTATTAGTACTACATTGCAATGGAAATTTTCCTACAGACCATTTTTGCATTTTGAAAATTTTAATCTTCCTCACCGACTTTTTCCAGTTTACAACATCTGTACAGATAAAATTTTACACCTTTTACAACTGAAAAAATAAAGATATGTATCAGAGAAGTATACTATGATACAAAGCTAGGTCAGTTTTCTCTTTCTTTCTTTCTTTCTTTTTTTGCTTATGGCTTTGTCTTATTGATGTTGAGGTCATTGGAAGTGAGAAAGGATGGAGGCAAGGAATGTGAAATTTGAATCCACATTTTCCCAAATGTGAGCCCAGAGCATTAACCGCTCACCCACCATGCTTGGTGTCTAGGTCAGGCAATTACTTTGGTATGATGAGATATTGTAGAATTGCAGTGGTTCAGGGTAGGACGGGTAGATTCATTTACAAAAGTTACATAAGTCATAGCTATTAATTTATATGATTATTATTATTATTATTTCGTATCAGAAACATACAGTTACACAATTACAATCATCAAATTATAATCGACCAGAACTTGGCCACTTCCAGTGCATTTTCTGAGGTCTCATACAGTTCAGCTGCCGAACAGGATGCTGGACACAGTTGACACTGGAGCATGTGCTGGACAGTCTGGTCCTCACCGCAGTCGCACTTGATATCACTGATCTCAGTATAGCCCCATCTTGCTAAGTTCACTTTGGATCTGCCCACTCCTGATCTCAGCCTATTCAAAGATTTCCATGTCAACCATCCCTTGTCATAACCAGGTGGCAAAGATTCAGACACTCTTCCCCAGCCATGCGGAAGGGGAGCCTTAGCTTCCCATAGTTGTAACCTGGCTTCTTCAGTTGTTGTTGTAAGTTCCTGAGATATTCTTAGGAAACTTTTCCTGGACTTAAGTCTTTGCCTGTGAGGGATATACCCATATAGTGGATGAGATTTTTCATGGTTCACTTTCCTCCTTTCCTTGTTCACTGCTATTTCCCTTCTAACAGAAGGTGGTGCTATTAATGCGAGACGGTGGAGCCATTCGACTGGAGTTGATTTTAAGCAGCCTGTTATGATTCTGCACGTATCATTAAGTGCAATGTCTACTTGTTTGGCATGGGTTGAACTGTGCCATACGGGACAGGCGTACTCTGCAGCCGAATAACATAGTGCTAAGGCAGAAGTTCTAATTGTTTCAGGTTGGCTGCCCCACTGCGATCCAGCCAGTTTTCTTATGAGATTGTTCCTACTGGAAACTTTCAGCTTGGAGTTCATGCAATGTTTCCTGAATTTAAGTGATCTGTCAAGGGTCACTCCTAGATATTTTGGAGTATCACAGTGTTCTAGTTCGACCCCCGACCATGTTACCTTTAACCTACGATTTGCTTCTTTATTCCTTAGATGAAAAGCACATACTCGTGTCTTTGTAGGATTTGGTTTAAGCTGGTTCGTGCTATAATACCTTGACAAATCTTCCAGAGCGTTGGTAAGGGTGCTCTCCACTGATTCAAAGTCTTTGCTCTGGGAGACCAGAGCAAGATCATCAGCATACACGAAACTCCTGCATTTGCGTGGTATAGGCTGATCATTGGTATATATGTTAAACAATAATGGGGCTAGCACACTTCCTTGGGGTAGACCATTCTTCTGTGGCCTCCAACGGCTACGCTGACCTTGGAAGTCAACAAAGAATCTGCGGTTCTGCAGAAGAGTAGCAATGAACTTACTAAGAATAAAATTCCTGGTCAGATTGTAGAACTTGACTAGTAGCAGCTGATGGTTGACGGTGTCATACGCTGCTGACAAATCAACAAATACCACCCCTGTTACCTTACGAGCTTCAAATCCATCTTCTATAAACTGCGTGAGGTTTAGTAGTTGTCCTGTGCAATTTTTACCCGGGCGGAATCCAGCTTGTTCAGGAATAAGCAAAGGATCAACTACAGGCAACAGCCAGTTTAAAATCATTCTTTCAAGCAGTTTGTAGAGGTGACATAAAAGTGCAACAGGTCTAAAATTCTTTGGACTGTTTCCTTCTTTGCCAGGTTTAAGCAAGGCGATCACTCGGATTGGAAGTCTGTGGAAAGTGATGGGAGATTAAGAATAAACTAGATGTGTATAAGACATACCCAGGTGATAAGGCATATATTGCGTTAGGGAGGAGAAATAGTAGCAGCGTGTGGAAGTGAAGAGATGACCATTACTGCCCAATGTAGAGTGTCATTGGATTTCCTTGCCCTGGGTTTCAGTTACCCACAAGAGTAAGGTTCACCACCAAAATAGCATGTTAAATTACATTTTTGCATTTGTCTCTGCTTTCACACATGTCACCTATAGTAATTGTGATTTTTTTTACTGGAAATCCTCCTTTTATGCACGAGGTTAGTGTTGTGATCACCGGTGATATTCTGGATGACAACGATAGTGATGATCCTGTTGTATGTAAATTGTAGTGTGTTTTTAATAAATATTTTACTCATTTTAAAAACAGTATTGAAAATACTGTTGAACAGTATTAAAAGTGAACTAGAGACTTTCTCTAAACAGAATTTGAGCAAATCTGAACAATGTGCTTTGCTTGAAAAAAAGATTCAGTGCAGATGTTGATAATATTATTTTGGAAACATTTGAAAGAAAAAGATGTGAGAAAAATGTTATTGCTTTCAATGTTCCCGAGTCAAAGAAGTAGGTTGGTAAAGAGTGACTGGGAAATGATCGTGCAACTGTTGCTAATTAGTTGCCAACTAAACACGCAGTTGATGTATCTAACATTGTGCACATTGGGTCACCCAGCAGAAGGTAAAACTCGCCCGCTGTTAATAGATGTTCAGTCGGGCACGGATGCGAGAGAAGTACTTAAATCAAAACTTGTCAGCAACAAAGATAAAATACATTTCAAATCAGACCTGACTTGTGCACAGCAAGTCCATCTGAATAATTTATGCACCGACTTAGAGACTCTTAATGCTAATGGTGAAACTAAGACAAAGTACAACAATGGCATTCCTAGGATTGTCAACATGAGTACTTTTTGTGCCCCCAAGGAGAGTTAAAATTTGAACCATGATCTGCTAGTGTACTACCAGAACACCAGAGTACTAAGAACTAAACTAAATAATTTTCTAATTACATCAGCCAGTTGTCAATAAGATGTATTGTTGCTTCATTCATCCATTATGGATTATGAAGTAATTGATAATAGTTATTCTATTTACAGGAAAGACAGAGACTCAACATCTAGTACTCATAAGCATGGTGGTGGACTATTTGGAGGCGGGATGGGATTGGGGACAAGGAATGGGGAGGAATTTAGCCATGGCCTTTTTGAAGGAAGCATCGTGGCATTCACCTGGAGTGATTTTGGGAAACTATGGAAACCCCCAATCTGGATGTCCGGACGAGGATTCGAACCCGCATCCTCCCGAATGCGAGGCCAGAACGTTAACCGTTCACCCACCATGCTGGGTGTGTATTCCTGTTGAGCCAGTTGAAATAAATTATTATCATTTAGAGCAAATTTTTGTCAGAATTGAAGGTTATGGTGGTGTCATTGTCAGATGTGTATACTTTCCACCACAGTCTTATATTGACATATACTCTACTCATCTGGAAACCATATACTACATCAGAAATAAGTACCCAAATTGTCAACTCATGATATTTGGCAATTTTAATATTCATAGTAGCTTACCGCAAGTAGAATGTTGGTGAATGGGAAGTTTCTTATTTCTGGATGGCTTCAACTTAACAACATTCACAATGATCATTGTTGGATACTGGACTTGTGCTTTAGTGACCCAGACATCTTTATCAGAAAGACATCTGCTATTACTGATAAGGACAGATATCACCTTGTATTAGATGCGCTACTCAAATTTCAAGTAAATCAGAAACGAAATGAGTCACCTACTAATGCCTTCAGAAGTGCCGACTTTGCTGCATTGAATAAATTCTTTATGGGTATCAATTGGATAGATCTATATAAACTGAACAATATCAACGACAAAGTAAAATGGTTCAAACAAGATAGTTTACAGGGGTTTAATAAGTGTGTCCTATTACGCTTTAAGAAAAATGCTAATTATCCATGTTGTTTTTCTAAGGAGCTGGTATATAAAATCAAACCGAAGAAAATCGCTCATAGAAATCACAAAAAGAGAAAACCCAGCAGTAATTATACTGCCTTTAGTAAATTAGAAACTAAATGTAAAAATCTAAGTGCATCCTGTTACAATAATTACCTTGACAAAATTGAAGATGATTTGAAATTTGACACTAACAAATTCTGGAGTTTCATTACAAATAAACGACACAGTGATGTTGACATTCCTTTGACCATGACATGGAATGGCACGGCTATGAGTAATGGTGTTGAGGTCAGCAATCTGTTCACATCATACTTCAAGAGCATACACAAAGAACCATCAGATCATCCACCTGCTTCTACTATTTATGACTATAGCAGTAAATATCCAGAAACAGACATCTCTAAATTTGAAGTCCATTTTTATGATGTTTTTCGTGAACTTGCATGACTGAACAATAATAATGGTGTTGGATCTGTCCTGATACCCAACATTCTATTGAGAAATTGTGCTATTAGACTTTGTGAACCAATCACTCACATCTTCAATAAATCTCTTGAAACAGGAAATTTTCCCTCAACATGGAATCTATCATACATTAGACCCATACATAAATCAGGTGATAAATCCGATGTCAGCAAATATAGGCCAATATGCATTCAATCATCACTTTTGGAGAAAACTGTCCTGCCACAGCTTACTACATAACATCAAGACAGCATGGATTCTTTGGCGGAAGATCTTTGTCAACGAATCTCTACCTCTACATTAACTTCATACTTCCTGAATAAAGGTCATGATGTGCACTTCATATATACCAATTTCAGCAAGGCCTTTGACATAGTTAACCATGATATTATAGTTAGTAAATTAAGTTGTTATTGGATATGATCCAAAGCCTTAGACTGGATTCACTCGTATTTATCTGACAGGCATTTACAAGTGCATGTGACTGGTCATTTGTCGAATGAGTACACTCTTACCTCTGGTGCACCACAAAGTGTCCATCTAGGACCTATCCTATTTAGCATATTCATAAATGACTATTGGTGAAAAATTTAAGTCTGAGTATCTGCAATATTCTGATGATATGAAGATCCTTCAGAACAGTGATCATGACATTGATATTCTACAACAAGACGTTTCTGAGTTAGAGGTATGGTGTCAGGTAAACAAATAAAATAATAATAATAAAATAATGTGCTATCATGGTGTTTTCCTCAAGTCACAACCTGCTTGTCTGTTAACTACTCTGTTTGGTCAAAATGTGGAAATAGTTAACTCAATAAAAGACTTGGGAGTGATAAATTGATGATAGGCTTACTTTCTCTGATCATATTAACTACATAACTCTGCAGGCATTTTATGTCTTGGGATTCATATGTAGATCTGGGAAAGAAGTCCAAAACGTTAACACACTGTTTCAACTTTTCTCTGCCTTTGTCAAACCATTCCTGGATTATAGTAGTATTGTCTGGTTACCATTTACAGATCAAAAAATTAGCTGTGTTGAAAAAGATCAGCATAAGTTCTGTAAGTTTGTGTTAAAGTATCCTCATGATGAAAACTTTACAGATGTGTATCTCTATTAAAGTACAAGAGTGGTTCAAAAAATAAGGTCTTCAACGACAGCCGCATCAAAACCAACAATGCTAGGTGAAATCTCACAACAATTCCATTTTCCTTGGTTCTCTCATCACCAAATGGTACAGATTTGAGCTCAATTGGACGATCAGCCACTGCTTGACAACCATCCATGATGGAGTAGCGGCTTAGTTCACCCAAAAGGTGTAACTGAGCTCAGTGATATGATTTCTGAATGTGAAAAATGTTACACCAATAGAAATCTATCATCAGTTAGTGGTAGTGTACATTAAAAATGTGTGAAAGTGGTGCCGGGAATTTCCTACCGGTCGCAGCAACGTCCACAACAAGGAGCCTGGAAGACCGAGTGTGTCCGATGAAACGGTGACCAAAATTGATGAATTGGTGCACAGTAACCGAAGGATAACTCTTTATGAGATAATCAAGGGACTTGATGAAGAGTGCGGCAAAATCTCCATACAAACAATTTTTTCAGAAACTGTAGGATACAGTTAAGTGTTCGCCAGGTGGGTTCCCAGACAACTCACTGACTAACACAAAAGAAAGCACATGGAATGTGCCAAAGAATCTGTTCACCACTTTGAAGAGGAAGGGGAAGACTTCCTGGATTCGATAGTGACTGGGGATGAAACCTGGGTGCATCATTACATTCCTGAAATGAAGGAGTAGTCAAACAATGGCGTCACCCATCTTCGCCGAAGCCTACAAAGTTCAAGACACAGAAGTCAGCCAGTAAGGTTATGGCCACTGTTTTTAGGGACCGTAAGGGGATATTGTTGGTGGATTTCATGCCAATGTTGTTGTTTAAGTTGTTGTTTAAGTTTTAGGGCGCGTCGACGACGGGGTCATTAGCGCCCAAACATAAACCAGGCGTGACAACGTGGCAAAATTGCCGTCTGTGTGGCCGACTGTAAAGGGGTCGGCCACAGAGACAGCACAATAAAATACTAACATACTAACTAAAATACCGTCTGCCTGGCCGACTGTAAACAGGTCGGCCACACAGACGGCAACATAAAATACGAAACTGTGACTAAAATATAAATTACATACATTAACTGGTTGGCTGTAGATGGGCCAACCAGGTTAAAAAAACAAGTTAGATGGCTGGCTGTAAAAGGGCCAGCCGTATAAGCAATGTCACAAGTAAAATCAGTACTTGGATTGGTGGTTGTAAACGGCCACCAATCCAATTTAAAACCTAGGCCGATCTGCCCAAATTTTTGGGACAAGACCGGCCAAGCAACAAAATTTTAAAACCTTAGCCACGTTGTCACGATCATCGTTTAAAATAAGGGACAGATCGTTGGCTAAGCCAACGTCTGCCCTTAGATCTAAAAACAATACACATTCAGTTAAATGTGGCGCACCGTCAAAGGTACGCCACAAGCATCACATTCCGGAGGGTCCTCTCGGCGGAGAAGAAAGCTGTGCGTCAGAGGACAGTGCCCTATTCGGAGGCGAGTAAGGAGAACCTCATCCCCCCTCGCCCGCTGGAAGGAGCTGCTCCACGGCTGAACGGTTGGTTTGACCAGCCGGAGCTTATTATGCTCAACTTCCAGCCACTGCCTCTGCCAAACATCAAAAATAAATCTCTTCGCCGCCGAGGCAAGGTCTGACTTTAGGACCGGTTCAAAGTCGGTTCTGACCTTGTCGGCAGGCTAACTTAGCAGCTTGATCAGCTGCCTCGTTCCCTCTGATTCCCACATGGCCCGGTACCCAGCAGAATAACACCTCCTTTCCACGAGATTGAAGGGAAAGGAGGGCGTCCTGGATGTCCTGGACTAGACGATCTGCTGGATACATATTTCCTATGGCCTGAATACAACTGAGGGAATCACAGCATATGATGAACAACTTATCGCGCATTACTTTCATATGCTGGAGCGACTTCAGCACGGCATAGCATTCGGCAGTGTAAACGCTGCACCTGCCGTCCAATTTGAATGTGTAAGTCGCTCGAGGGAACACTACGGAGCAACCAACTCCGTTAGCCTGCTTAGACCCATCCGTATACACCGGGGTAAACGTGGAATACTGGTTTAAAACATCTCTAAAATTTCTGATAAAAACATTATCGGCAGTACACAGCTTGTTGTACCGCGATAATTCTAAAATCATTCTGGGCCTCTTTAAAAGCCAGGGAGGAGATTTACTCCAACCCTGGTGATAAAAAGAAGGAACCTCGAATCCGCATTGCTCTAAAATAGCCTTTGTACGGTAGCTGAACGGTTTAGTGGCTCTATGCCGGTTGGCATAGAGCCGCTCGTAGTTAGGATGCACAACTATGTCGTACACGGGACTGCCAGGTGTTATGGCAACGTGGAGGTAGTGTCTCACCATGAGGAGTTGCCGACGGATGGTAAGCGGCGGCTCGCCCGAGTCAGCACAAATGCTGACAATAGGGCTGGTGCGATATGCACCTATGGCGAGCCGGATTCCTGCATGGTGGACACCATCCAATATACGCAGATAACTGTCCCGTGCCGAACCATAGACTATACAACCGTATTCCAACCGTGACCGTACAAAGGCTCTGTAAAATTGTTAGCAGGCAGGAGCGGTCAGCGCCCCATGACCTCCCACACAGACATTTTAAAAGGTTAAGAGCTTTTAAGGCCCTGGCTCTCACATCTTTTAGATGCGCAAGCCAGTTAAGCCTTGTGTCAAAAAATGAGGCCCAGAAATCGAACACTATCACTAAAACTTAAAACGGTGTTCCTTAGGGTAAGGTGAGGCTCTGGTAAAAGGCTTCTGCTGCGAGTAAAAAGTACACACCGGTTTCTCAGCGGAGAAACGAAAACCGGTGTGCACTGACCATTCAATCCAGCCTGTTCAGCGTGAGTTGCAACTGCCGCTCTGCGCTTCTCAGGCTGGACGCTACGATAAAAATTAAAAAGTCGTCCACATATAAGGAGTACCGTAGGGGACTCCTTATAATGGCTGCTATGCTATTAATAGCGATGGCAAAAAGTGTAACGCTTAAAACTGACCCCTGAGGGACACCGTTTTCCTGAATAAAAAGATCAGACACTTCACTACCGACTCGGTACCGGAAGCACGACTAGATAAAAAAGATTTTAAAAAACGGGGAAGGTTACCCCTAAAACCCCATTCATGTAGCTGTTTTAAATAACATGCCGCCAGGTAGTATCATAAGCCTTTTCAAGATCGAAAAAAACACCCACGAGGTGTTGGCTGCGGATGAACGCATCCTGTATTGCCGCCTCCAGGAGGATCAGGTTGTCCAAGGTGGAACGGAACTTCCTGAATCCACACTGAAAGCGGCTCAGGAGATTACGGGATTCAAGACACCAGACGAGGCGGCGATTCACCATCCTCTCCAGTGTCTTCCCCACGCAGCTAGTCAAGGCAATACTACGATAACTACCTGGCAACAATTTGTCCTTGCCAGGTTTTAAAATGGGAATTAATGTTGCTTCTTTCCACGAGTCGGGGAAGTGTCCTCCGGTCCAAATGTCGTTAAAAATATCTAGAAGGTACTTTTTAGCATCCTTACTGAGATGCCTCAGCATCTGGTACTGGATCAAATCAGGCCCTGGAGCAGTGTCATTTGCGCTGTTCAACGCACTCTCCAGCTCCCAGATGTGAATGGGCAGTTGTAGGCCTCTGAATTCGACGAATCGAAGCACAGCGGGCGCCTCTCGGCAGCGACTCTACGTCGCTGAAACCGAGGGTCAAAGTTAGCGGACGAAGTGATGGCGGCGAAGTTCTCCGCCATCAGCTGCGCTATGCTTCGTTCGTCAGTAATTATCCGTCCGTGATCCAGTAACCCAGATACTGGTGGGCGGGAGTACCCTCCAGATATACGGCGAATGGACTCCCATACTTTCGACGAAGGTGTGGAACGATTTATTGTGCTCACAAAGTTCTGCCATGACCTCTTCTTGCTCTCCTTAACAACTCGACGCGCCTTAGCTCTGGCAATACGGAACGCTGCTAGGTTGTCAGCTGTTGGGCACAGCTTAAAACGACGAAGCGCCCGTCTACGACCCTGGATGGCGGAACGACAATCGTCGTTTCCACCAGGGGACGGGCGTCCTTCGCAGCGTTCCGGAGCTTTTCGGCATGGAGACGTCAGCTGCACGGTGAATCACTTCTGTGAAGTGATTCACCTTCTCCTGTATACTACCACAGGGTGTAGCAGTACAGAACGGCAGAAGAGCTGCCAATCTGCACCACTGACGTTCCATTTACGCCGGTTATTACCTCCTCCCCGCTCACACTCAACGTGCATCCAAACAGGGAAGTGGTCACTTCCATGTAGGTCGCGATCCACCTCCCAATGCACGGAGTCCGCGATGGAGGGGGAGCACAAGGAAAGGCAATGGCAGAAGACGTACCGGTAGCAGCAGTGAAATGAGTCATTTGCCCTGTATTCAGGATACAAATTTCCTCCTGCTCTATCAATCTACCAACAACTCGGCCCCTGGGGCAATCGGTGGTGGAACCCCACAACGCACTGTGGGCGTTGAAATCTCCCAAAAGGAGAAAGGGCCGAGTGAGTTGTCGTATAATGCCAACCAGGTCGTCGTAGTCGACTGACACACTGGGTGGCAGATAGACAGAGCATACGGTCAGTTGGATTGGACCGTGTATTTTCCACCGCTACTGCTTGCAGATGAGAGGTGAGAGCAATGGGTTCGGAGTGGACAGTGTTCCGAACAAACACGGCCACTCCGCCCTTCGCTCGATCACCCTCGGTATCGTCCTTCCGGAATATGTCATAACCTCTTAGCACTGGCTGATGTTGTGGTCTAAAATGTGTCTCCTGTAGACAGAGACACAATGGATTAGACCGTGCTAAGAGTTGGACTTCCTCTTTGTGAGCCTGAAATCCGTTTACGTTCCACTGAAGTATGGGAGCCATTCTACCTATTTAAAACCACCCGCCCCGGGTCGGGTGGGTCAGGGTCTGGTGTCTGCTGAGGAACGGGACCAGGGTCTACGTCCACCAGCATAACGTCATCTTCGGGGTCCGAAGACGACTTTTGTTCTAAGGCCTCGGCGTCTTGCGGATCTTTCTTCCGCCGAGGCCTTGTCCCCTTCCTCCCCACCCCAGTTGGAGAACTGGGTGGAGAAGTTGAAGGGGACTTCAAGAACATGGTGGGGTCCGTGTGTTTAAACTTCGGACCCCGAACTTTCTGCACTAACTGCCATCCGCTTCCGGCAGATGGCGTTTCTGCTGCTACTATAGCTGGAGATGCAGCTTTTGCCATGGGTGCTGCTTCTGCTGTTGCAGAGCACCCACGGCTGCAGCTACTGGAGCGGATGGCCGTGCTTTGGCTGGTGACTTGATGACCCTGCTGTGAAGTGGTCGGGTTAGCAGAAGCGCTACTACCGACGACCGCGGTCCTTGGTGTTAGGACCTTAGTGGGCTGCGCACCACACTTGCACTGGCACGAGCATGTCGCTCGTGCCCGTGTCTACAACGGTCGTCTGCGTAGCAACGCTCTCCTTCCTGACGGGAGTTGACAGTTTTGGCGAAGCTAGTGGCGAAGACCGGTGGCGCCAGCGCCTTAAACCGTTTCTTCGCCTCGCCAAAGGATATTCTTTCCTTAGTCTTCAACTCCTGTACCTTCTTTTCTTCAAGGTACACTCGACACTCCCTGCTCCAGGCTGGATGTGACCCGGAGCAGTTAATGCACACCTGTGGGAGGGTGCAAGTTGCACCCGGTTCATGCGCCGATTTTCCACACTTCCCACAAGTGGCGTTGCCTTTACAGTTCGCCGTCGTATGCCCGAACCGCTGGCACTTAAAGCAGCGCATCGGGTCCGGGACATACGGGCGAACGTTAAGATTTAAATATCCAGCTTTAATGGATTTCGGCAACGTCGGAGTGTCGAACGTCAGGACGAAGGTGGCAGTCTTCTCAAGATTGCCATTAACCCTTCGTTTGATTTGCCTGACCTCGACCACGTTTTCTGATCTCCACTCCTTAAGGAGTTCCTCTGACTCTATATCGATCAAATCTCGGCAGGTGATCACGCCTTTGCTGCTATTTAGAGTCTTATGGAGTTCACATTTCACTGCGAACTCCCCGAGCTTCTCACACTTAAGGAGTAGGACAGCCTGCTTATAGTTAGATGTCTCTAACAGCAGTGTCCCGTTCCTCAGCTTCTTTACGCTTTTTAGGGTACCAGATAGTCCCTCTATACCTTTCTGTATATAGAACGGAGAGACCTTTTCAAAGGACCCCTCCGTTCTTGCCATGATCAAAAAGGCGTTGTCTATAAGACAACCCTCTCTGTTACATTTCACTTGTTCCGGAGGAGGGCTGTCAACCCTCGCCCGCTTGTTGGAACTGGGTGTATTTTTTTTAACCTGCGGCACACCCGAACCGCAGGGGTTTGGTTTTTGTTTGTGAGTCTTCGTTTTGATCCCACGAGCAAAAACATAATAAAAAGAAATGCTGATACAACAGGGGTGCGCAGGTGCCCCTGAGGTTGCACGTTAGCGTGTGATCCACCTCTCACACATGCACCTCCTCGGCACGTGGCTGACCTTGAGGTTGAGGGGTTTTTTATAGAGGTTTTTACCGTCCTCGCGATCCGGGCGATGAAGCCAAGATCCCCGTTCTCCTAGGCACACAACGTTCCACCGCCACGCCCTACGATGGTCGTTGAAGCATGGTAGGAGATTACGGTATGGGAAACTTGCGGCGCTCACAAGTTTCCAGCTCGGGCACCGCGGGTTCGCCAAACCCGTACCTGGCACTTGCGTACCAGGCCCCCGCGGGGGATTTCATGCCAAAAGGAACAACAATTAACTCAGACTGCTACAGCAAAACTCTGAAGAAACTTCAGGGGACTATCCAGAACAAAACAAGAGGAATGCTCACGAAGGGAGTGTCTTTGCATTATGACAACACATATCCACATGTCTCACATCAAACAACCTCCCATGTCGAACAATTTGGATGGGATCTCATTGAACATACCCCTTTGTTTTGTTTTGATTGACTGGCAGTAATATTATTTTCATTGGTGACACGGAAACCCTTTTTTTCCTTCGAACTTTATTTTGGGCAGGCATAGGACTAATATCCATAGAGTCTAATCAACTTGCAGGCATACCACAGATAATACTAATGCACCTTTGTTTTGTTTTGATTGACTGGTTTTTATGGAAAAGAAAAGTTTTATT